>JAQIWG010005200.1:0-14855 GCA_034695025.1 Chamaedrilus cognettii | reverse complement strand
GATAAGAGCTGTCAAGTAGTTGACGAGATAAGAGCTATCAGGTTGTTGACGAGATAAGAGCTGTCAAGTAGTTGACGAGATAAGAGCTATCAGGTTGTTGACGAGATAAGAGCTGTCAAGTAGTTGACGCATAGCATAGCTAACCAGTTCACGTCATAAAGTGGTGTTTTCTTCGTTTTGTGCAATTCTTAAATAAATATCCGTCAGAAGTCCAAATATGCTTTCGACTCACTAATTCAATTCAAAATCATTTCAAAACAAAGCGCTGGCATGGTATCTGTCACCTTCACACGCTGCTATGCGCGTGTAGACCCTGGCCTATTCAAATCCCCTCTTCTGCTCTGGTAGTGCACGCAGTTCACCATAATGCAAGTGCCTATTTCACACGTTAAATCCTATATTAATGTACATCAATGCTTTTATCCTAGAAGCTTCGCTCACTGCACGGAGAAGGCCCGGCTAGAAGCAGTCGGATTACAATAAAAAAAGCTGCAACAATATCCGACGCGCGCATAATGGCGTTAGATAATGGCGCATGGAATGGCAATCGTCTCGCGTCCATGTCAGTCTACACCTCGTTCTCGCAACCACTATGTGGCAGCGGCTTTCGTCAGCTTAGTTCACGTTGTCGCAGAAAACCGCGCCTCCCGTATAGTCCGATAGGGCTTACATGCTACTTAAGGTCGCTCTATTATACCCACTGTCAGACCGAAGCTATACAATTTTGGCCTTCAGCATCATGTATCCAGCGCTTCTTTGTTACTCTCGTTAAAAAGCCTTAATTTAAAGCTAGCTTCACTTTGCCTGCCTACGATTACGCTAAAAGCATCCATGTCAAACAGAGACAGCGATACAGTGGAAGAGTATAGCTGTTTTCCGCACAGAAGAGGTTGCAGTGCCGAGTTGTGAGTAGGCGTCGAGCACAATCGTATACTGGCCTGCGGCGGCTTCTGCGGCTTACCTGCTGAATGCACGCTACTGGACTGCCATGAATTCATCCCCTATACATCCGTGACACATCACTGCTTGCTATATTCCAACTATTCCACTCAGTGTGCTTGTCGACAAACTACTCGGCTGGCGTCAGCCAATAGCGTCCGTTTATATTAACAGTACTTGCTAATCATTCCGTAGCGAAATGTGCAGATAGCCATTGGCTGTCGAAAAGTCTGTCGCTAGTTGTTGATTCTAAACCGTTTCTTCAGGTCGACTGACGAACTGTGATTGTAGAATAGGAGCTGTAGATGCATACAGCGACTCGCGGCTGCGTCAACCACGGCGACTGCTAGTTGTGCGCAGTGTGCAGAACCTGCTGCATGCGAGGCATGACTTACTGCACAGAATAAGTCGCATCTTTAGCGTAGGCCTGCTGCTAAAATAAGGAAGACATCTTTCGAAGAGTTGTAGCTGTATAGAGTTTTGCTTAAATGTCTTCTTTCTGAGACAGTATGGCTAGTGCATCATCTTACTCAGATTTCACGGCGTTTGCTGCACTTTCAAAATTTCACTATCGTTGCAAGCGCATTTTAAAATCGGGGTCGTTGCCCATTTTGTCCGATTAACGCTTTTCGCATTCATCCTCAATTTTCAGTGCCGATTGAAATTAGATGCTCGGCGGCGTCATTAGACATTTTTAGGTATTCTAACAATCTATATCAATCACATCAAGCTATCGCAGCAAGATTTGGCATGAATCCAATGCGAGTAGGCCTAGTTAGAGTGCCCTCAAGGGCAGAGAATGACCTACATGTGAGTCCTAACCAGGGCGCCAGATATCTAACAAAAGGTGCACAAATCCGTTAAGACGCGAGCTGCAGCGCTGAGTTCGTTCACGCTGCTGAATGAATCCCATTGAAGACGGAAGTCCAGACCCGAACAATGGGAGTGCAGGAGAAGCAAGAGGGAAGCAGCGCTGTCTGTATCCAACCACCGCAGTATGCAGGCTGCGGCGCTAGGCTCTAGGTTGTGCCGTGCGTACCTCTGTAGCTGGGCCGATAGATGGAAGGCAGCAGGGTGCAATGCCCCCGTCGCAATGATTCTAGTTTTATTGCACTTTCAAAATTTATCTTCGGGCTTTTGTAGGATCAATGCAAGATACGACGTATATCTTTAATTGACACATCACGCGTCAGTAAAAATGTGCAATTTACTAACGCGAAGACATGGAGAAAGAAAATTTGCGCCTGATTACACAACCTAAAATCCAATTCTAACCAAATTACAATCGTCCAAGCGTTACTTAATTGATATGCAGTAGTAGCGATAAAACTGCTACATGCATTTTGACTCAGCGCGATTAAACGAAAACGCGAGCCGATAAAATCTCCGACTCGCTCTGCAAGCTTAGCCGCGATATCCTGCGCCGGGGACTAACTGTTGTTGTCGCCGCCGCTATCAAAGCCTGTCACCAACGCCTTTCTTTTCCTCGCTAATTAAGCGCTACCAGACGCTATACTAGACACTAGACACACGCTTATGCCAGTAGCCACTATACTAGACGCTAGAGCACGTTAATGCTGTAGACACGGCCCAGGCGCGCCCGTTGGTCGTTTGTTCGCGTGCAAGCCCTGCCCCACACGTCGCTTCAAGATGGCAGCAGCGCTGCCAGCGGCGCTATAGCGGCGAAGGTCTTTTTTACGTCGATCTGCAAGCCGCGCGGAGTGACGGGAGTCGACTCCGTGATGCGGGCAGGGGGAATGCAGCGCGAAGAGTCGGCTATTCGCGACTGAGCGAAACTTGAAGAGACTCGAAGAGTGTTGAGCGATAGGAAGAAGTGTTGGAGTAGGGGTATATGCTGCGTGGTATCTAGAGCCTAAGCAAAACTGTGACGATGAGACGATGGTAATGTAGAAACAAACATAGATAGTGTGGACGGATTGATTATTGATGCGGTTTGCTTCTGAAAAATAACTTTGACTTAGTATTGCAGGTATTAATTTCAAGAGAGTCGAGGTATAGCCGTGTGTGGGCGGACTACACGCTAAGAATTGAACGCTGACGCTGAGCGGCAAGTTGATAGATTCACGCTTTTATAGAATTTACGAACTTCCACGCTCGGCATTTGAACCGTGAAGGAAACTAAAATTAAACGCTGCTTTGACGAACTTTGACGAAGAAGAAGAAGCAGCAGTTGACGTAATAATTTTGAGTTGTTCTTGACATCGCTGAGAGCAGCAGCGGCGAAAGCAAAGGTTACTCTTCGTTACAGTATCGACGCAACAAAACGAAACAAGCTCGACGCGTGAAGAGAAGATTCCATCACGCCTTCAACTGATAGAAACGGTTTGTTTTCTCCGCTTTCGGTCTTTGTGAGCTGCTTTTTATTGTAACTTATTGTGTTGATAACTTATTGTATGATAATGTTTTCATCGTGTCATTGTTAGTATTCGTGCATTAATCGTACTCAATTTGGAATATAATATAATATAATAGCCTTCATGATCGCTTCGTGTTCGATTTTCGCAAATTAGAATTTGCTATATAATCATTGATAACCGCGGCGCCACCAGGAAGTAATTATGTAGTGAAGGGCTATTTAATAAGTTGGCCCGCACCAAAACGCGACTGTTGCTTTCCTCTAATAATATTTTAATTGTCCTACAAAAATCTTCTTCATGCATACTCTGAACAGTTGTTGATTAGCTCTGACGGCTGTTTTTATGATGATCTAAGTCTCCTTTCAGCACTGCGTGAATTCTATGTTGCGTGGCTTGCGTGTACCTTCATCCGTTCGCTTCTAACTTTCGACATCCCCTACTTACATGAATTGCACGGTTTCTTATTGAAGCGCAATCAAATCAAATCGAGCAGCTTACGGTAATCGTTTTACCTGTCACTGATTGGTATACGGTACTAGCCCTTGCTTCCAGATCTGTGGCCATTACGCTCACTATTCCTGAGATGCGGGAGTCGTTTGTCAAGGTAAAACTGAACATCGCGCGGTTCTGAATCGTGCGCGAAAGAATGCAGTGTCTGTGTCTGAAGTCACGGTTGGCATCATAAACAAAGTAAAGCTGCTGCGTGGCAGAACCATTGTGGGTGGTACTGTTGAGCAGGTGGTTTCCTCGAAAGAAACTCGCAACATGAAACGCAGAAGATATAAGTCGAGTCTCTAGGCTTAGAGATTATCATTTGACAAAATTTTATTACGTTTCCTCGTGCTGTATATTAAAAAAAAAGTACCCAAACCATTATGTAGGCCGGCTATTCGGTTAGAATATATGCGAGCGATTGTAGTATATGCTAATCTTTATTGTAATAAACCTTCCATTTCATTCAAAGTTTCATATGCATTTTGAAATCCTGAGGTCACTTACAGGCGAGGAGCAATTTCGCGTTTTTATTGGCCCTAGATGTGTGCTAAAAGAACACTCGCTAAAGCATACGATACAAGCGATTCTTCATTCAATGTCTTGCGAAATATTCGCAGAGCTATTTGAGTAGCAAATTTCGGCTCGGATGTAAGCCAGTAACGTACAATCGCGCAGTGTCGCCGCATAAGTCAAGCCGCCGGACAGGCTGTAAGCCAACGGATATAACTCTATATTACATTTTTCGAGTGATGAATGGCTGGACGATGCTGTCAGCTGTGTTGTAAGACAACACATTGCTCGGTCGCCAATACAGGTATTGTACATGTCGAGACGGTGGAAGCTTGCTTTCAAGCCGGCGTTAGGTCACGTGTGGCTGCGAGGCTCTTTACGATAATGTCCTCACAGCGCAGCTTATCGTCCGCTGAGCTGTACCCATTCCTTATTGATGAGGCCTTGGCGCACTGCTGCGAACCTATGTAACCCACTCGATCCTCTCCCGGCACTGGACAAAAACTAAAAGCAACAAATTGATCGGCATTAAAACCGTATTCCTACACTGTAGCTGCAGCTATACAACGGGATAAAAACACGATCTGGCTTGGCTTCATATTGTAATATCGGGTCTGGGGCCCCGCAGGAAGGGATGGGGGCCACCGGGGTCTGGACCCCATCAAACGAGTTCATGGACCCAGTAACGGACCTGTGGATCCATCTGATATTTTGGCTCCAGCAAACTTCCGTCTATGCTATCAGTTCGGAATTAAGTTTATGTTGTTTTGGCTTGAATTTCTTAACTTTGATCACCGCAACATTTTTATATGTTTATCCGAAAATGTTGACTGTGATACTGTTCACACCCTCAGTTTTCTAATTGCTTGAATCTTTGGCTGATAGCACGTGTATTCACTCTCATTCCAAGTTCTTTGAAGAATGCAAATCTCAGCGGCCAATCCGACGAGTCTCCACTCAAGACGCGTCAAAATCACTGGACGTCAAACTGACGACGCCATCGATATTCAGCTGACGAGCCTTCAGTATGCTAACGACCCGTCCACGCAGCGATATCCAACACGTATCAGAGGACTGGGCGCATATCTATCTCTCGCATTAGCTCCCTAATGATGACGAATGAGCCGATGCACGGAGAGCTCATTCCGCAGTCGCCTGCTGTGACGTTCATATTACACATCGTCCTTTGACGCCTGTGACGCAGATTACAATAACACAGGACGGAGGGGGGGGGCGTGCTGCATGAAGGGGGTTGTCCACCCCACCCCAAACATCGTAGTTTCTTAATACATCAATATAATGAAAGCTTGAGCTTATCTACTGATATACGCGAATGTTATATCAAACACGCAAGCTCGTAGAAGGCTATTGAACATACAGTGATTGCTCTACGACTAATTTGTGGCTTCATTTATTTGAGCAATACACGCTCGATACGTTATCGCGCGTGTTGCGTTTCGTACAAATTGAGTGCGTTCTATTTTCACTCTCAGCCAACACATTATGGAGTCTCTATGTATCGTTTAATATTTCATTGTAAACTAAAAATCTTCAAGCGACAAATAATGTGTCCTTTTACTCCAACACTGTAACTTTCACCTACAGCGGGCACACGGAATAGGCTTGAGTCTTATTGCATTAAACCAGTGTTTCAACTGCTTGTGTTATTCGCTGTCATCAATCACCCGTCTTCTCGTTCGCTCACTTGCTCGCTTGCTTTAAACGTTCGTCTGATTCGAGAATAATCCGCGACTGTTTAGCTAATCGCCGATCAGTCCTGAACTAAAGACTTTGGAACAAGAGCTGAACCTCGCATTTATCAGAAAGAAATGACTTCGTCGATCGGCCATCTAGCCACACTGTTTATTATACCATGTTCAGTGCAAACTACACCGCCACGCAGCAGCGGGCTACAAGTAATTAGCTGGATACATGTATGACCGATTTTCACTACGGCGGCTTTATTATACAAATTTATACAAATATTGACAATGTACATCAGTAACAAAATGGGACAACGCACAAGTTAGGCTATACGTCCAGCACAGCTTAAGGCCTAAGACTGTGTGGCTTTGAATGGGCTTTGCTGCATATAACTCATTCGCCCAGCGTACTGGATGGAGAAACAAGAGCAAACTGTGGCTGGCAACAAGACGAAGCGTTAATTGGACCCGCGGGAGCACTGAAGCTGTCCTGTCGACAGGGGGGAGGGGGGTGCAGGAGGGGGGGGGGGGGCAGAGGGGAGGGCGGGCCGGGCGCTCGACGAATTATCGTCCTGACGTCGTAACACCGCAGGGAAAACTAGACAACTTTCTCTTGCACTGCTCTCCCAACCCTTCCTTCCACCTTCTTTTCTTTTCCTCTCGTGATCAGCCTGGATCAGCAGCAGCTCGGTGCTTTAATGGTGAATCTGAAATAATTATGGCCGTGTCCTGGCGTCAACGAAATAGATGAAATTATGGCCGTGCAGCTGCGGCCTGAGTTTGAACTAAGTCGCACGCCGCGCGAATTTGTGTGTATATGATTGTCTGTTGATTTATGGCGGAATATTGGTGGAAATAAAACGCTTCGTCCGCTGAATATCGTGAGCTAGAATAAGAATGTGTCGTAGCGAATGGAGTTGATTTTCAGAAGCTTTCTTTTGCTTATTGAAGACGCAAAGTATGTTGGAGAAAGTCTGTAAAGTGGAAGCAATGAAGCCTGTATCTGTCCTTGCCACACGCCTCTTAGTTCACAACGTTTGGTTGGTGCGCCATCGTGCAATCAAACTGAATGTATTATCACCAGAAATGAGTAACTAACTATAAATGTGTACGTAGTAACTTTAGAGACATGCCTGCGCATGTCTCTAAAGTTACTACGTACACATTTATAGTTAGTGACACATTAGAGACACTAAGTCGCCAATATTACTACGCGAGACAGATGAGCCATAAATATAGAAGCTCTGAGCAACAAACACACGCAATAATATTGTACTTAAGAAATATGATATAGATGAGAACATGACCAGTGAGAGTTCAAAAAGTTTTATTACAAATGCTGTTAATAACTCGCATTTATCCCGTCTCTAGGCGTCTTTAATTTAGTCCTCGCTGTCTTCATGGACGCTTTGATTTCATTCGTTTTGCCAACTCTGACTTCGTTTTCGTTTTTATACTGCTATCGTGGTGAATTAAAAATGAATATTATTTACGCGCACTCAGTCCACTCGCACTATATCATCAGACCAACCATCCAATAATTCACAACACCGTTCCTCTATGTTTTGAACTCAGATAGCTCTTCAAACACCGCGGCTACGCGCCCAGAAGTAGACCAAAACACACCTCCACGCAGCCACTGACGCAAAACCAATCCAGATCTCCGACCGTAATTATTTTTCTCTCGCGTCGTCTAGCCTTCGCTTCCCGCGTCGAAAGACGGAGTTCTGATACGGAGACGGCTCACGTGACCGTCAGTGTTTATTTACTAATAACGGAGACGCTGCGCCGCCGCGGTCGCAGATGGGACGTTGTGGTGGGAGATAGTTTTGAGAAGTAGGACTGGATGTGCGGGTTTGGTTACTTCTTGAGCCGGGTTTAGCATCGTGTATTTTATAAGAGTTGCATCGGAACGTGGCTCGCAAGTTCGTAAATTAAAACAATTTTTCGGAATAACTGTTCGACAGTATACGATATACGAGAAACAATGCGATAGGCCATACGAGTGTCGAGTTGACTTTATGGAGTCACAAAATACACCTAATATTTAGTGATTGTAGGAAAATACGGAGTGGTTGCGAAAAGAGGAGTGGTTCCGAAAAGAGGAGTGGTTCCGAAAAGAGGAGTGATTCGAAAAGAGGAGTGGTTCCGAAAAGAGGAGTGGTTCCGAAAAGAGGAGTGGTTCCGAAAAGAGGAGTGGTTCCGAAAAGAGGTACTTGATTTTAAATAAACTATCAATACCCATGGGCAAAAACATTCGATTTAAATCACAGAAAAATAGCTTTCAGCCCTCGGCATAATAGATTGGTTTTGCTTTTGTCTCGCATATTTAGTTATTTTTTCTTTCTATCGGTAAAAAAATCCAGTTTGTATCTTCTCAAATTGATATCCACTAAATTTACTATAGGTATTACTCTCGTCGTTTTAAGCCAATTCTCACCTTGACGACGCGAGTTACGGTATCTGATTTTAGTACCGAGAATGGAGACGCATGCAATTATCTCGGTACTCCTTCACCAAGCGCAGCTCTCAACGGCCGGGGGGCACTGACTCGGATTCAGACACCTGGGGGCACTGACTCAGACCTATTTGCTAGTTTTGTAACGCATTCTTCCGAGCAACCATAGTGCAGATCTGGTCGATAAGAGAGAACACACGTCAAGGCTGAGGGCGGAAGGGATGTTTGGATAGTGTCGTTGCATTTCGAATGCCAAAATTATAGCAGCGTCTGCGTGTTGGATAGGCAGCAGAACCGCGTGCATGTCTCGTTTGACTCCAGTATGGTACGGCGTTCTCTTGCTTACATTCTTATTTTCTTACTTACATACTTACCTACAAGTTGTACTTGTGTACTAGCCTTTATACTACGAGCACAAAGTTCAGACGATTCAAAAGATAGAAAATCAACCTGATTCGCACAAGTTTTCACAAGCTGCAAATTGCGAAGAGCAGCGGAACAGTCTGTGCTCTTGTACAACCTGGCGGTATCACGGATCTACCTACTAGGTCTATCGTCTTGAGGGAATGAAAATGAAGACATGAAGTTTTAAAATGCGCATAATAACGACGGCAAGAAAACAGCGTACGTCTGCATGTAGCCTACATTATATCACTTTGTACATTGCGCCGCCAGTCTTTATCTATACTCTATGGCCTAGTATGGAATCACGTTAAAGTGAGGAATTAATCGCCTGAAGATGTTTTGTTTTCTGCCAGGGCGAGTCTTCGCATCCATTCAACATGCTTCCACGTCTTCCATTGGCGCATTTCCTGCTAGCCCTATCCTGTTTCTGCGCCCTGCCCCTGCGCTCCGAAGCCAAAGAAAACGACGACCCCCCAAAAGGGGGCAAACGTTCGGAAAAACCTCACGGCGGGAAACGGCCCAATGACAGCAAGCCGCCAGGGGGCAGTGGGCGGAGTCAGACAGGGCCAAGTGGGAGTGGCCAGAAGCGAGTGACGTCATCTGACGTGACGTCGCTGAACAACGTGTCGCAGGTGATCGAGGAGCTGTTGGACGGGTACGACATCAGACTGAGGCCGAGGTTTGGAGGTAGGACGCAGAAAGATTGCAGCATTAAAAGTTGAATTTAGTCCTGCACGCGAGTATAGACCATTAGGTAGTTGTAAAAGGACAATGTGTAGAGCCGACTATAAAAAAGAGTATGCACTGTGAACAATGGCCTCACACGCGCTTCTGTTAGCAGCCCCCCCCTCCCCCCAGATCGTGAGTTCTACACCGGGGGGAAGGATCTATCAGCACTCTCCCCCTTCCCTATGCGCTCGCGAGTTGTGAATGGGAAGAAAAAACTCTTTTGGGAGAAAATAAGCATCGAAAATTTATCTTAAAATATGCCCCGTTGTAGGCCTATAACACCGGTATTTAAAGTAAATAACGACGCGTACAGCTGTAGATGTGTGATATTCTAGAGCGCGTCTTTTCTTGACCTACTGGAAAATTTTGCTGCGCAAAGATTTTAAGGTGACAGGTTAATCAGATCGACGTCTCTAGTTACTCGTGTTTCGAACCCAACTCGACTCCGCCAATTACAGTGATTGCAGCGGCGAAACATGATGCACAGACGAACACTCTGATTGTATCGGCCTGACTTTCATTCGACAATGTCAAAGAGTGTCTTATTATGAAAGCCTCGTTATAGCCCGTGTGACGGTGTCAGATATCGAGTGTTGACAGCAACAGTTGCGTGACACTGCGTGACACTGCGTGACACTGCGTGACATTGCGTGACACTGCGCGACACTGCGTGACACTGCGTGACACTGCGTGACACTGCGTGACACTGCGTGACACTGCGTGACACTGCGTGACACTGCGTGCCGTGGCGCGCAGTTAACGCCTTCGTCATAATTTAGTATGGCACGTGCCACGGTATCAGATTATAGGCCTGAAGTGCTGACGGCATAAATTGTTGCGTGCTGTGCTGTTCAGGTGATCCCATCGATATCCTCATGGAGCTGTCCATCGCCAGCTTCGACAGCATCTCTGAAGTGAACATGGCCAGTGAACTGAACTAATCTTACATTTAACATTACAATTAATTATTCTTATGAAAACAAATTTGCGATAAGGGAAAGTGCCTATGAATGTCTTTCATTCACTCAAAGAGTGAATGAAAGACATTCATAGGCACTTTCCCTTGTCGCAAATTTGTCACTCAAAAGTTTCACTCAAAGAGTGAATGAAACATTCTACACAATGTTATGCACAAAACGACATAGGCTACCAAAAGGAAAAGAATACCTTAAATAAGTGAACCTTAACATGCGAACACGTGCAACCTTAATGTTCTGTGTTGTCCTATATTGGCAAAACAGTCTAGAGTTAGGCCCGTACACGCTACCCAACTTTGAAGGTGCATTTAGTGGTTTTTGCCCCCACCCCTCCCCCGGCAAATCCAACACTGGATACACTAGTCTTGAAAAACGAAAAATTTGCTTCGCTTGAAGTCCCGCTTCTATTACAGCGTCAAGGATATCTTGCTCGGATGTCGTGGACTCACTTCCGGCGAACAAATCGAGATATTCCGTTTTTCATCAGCGACTTCCATTGTCGATAGGTCGACGATCATTGATCCAAGGTTTCCGGTCTAATCAAAAGCTAGACACGCACGGAGAACAAGGGATGCGTGGGATGGCTGCAGGGATCCGCGAAATTCAAGCGTATGGTTATTTACTTGATGATTTTTAAATCCAATATTTTAGTTTTGAGGTTCAATATTTTCGTCACAAATTGACTTTCTATTCTAAGTAAGAGCGTAAAACATCAAAATGTAGGGTTTAAATGGGCTAAATGTTGTCTAATTTTGAAGGCCTTTCCCGTTCTTTCCATGGTTATTGATTTTGCGCCGAGAAAACGCTTGCAGATAAGCCTACATGCCTCTACTAATGCAACTAATTTTTTCTGTAGTTATCATAAATTATTGCTTTCGTAACTCTTCTGAACTCCCCAAATTTAAACCGCGCGGAATTGCAGCGAGACACGCAGTCGGTTTGCGAAGAATTGGGATCGATAGATCGATTGTGAGCCTCGCGGATTACTTTTCCAGATAAGTAAGGGGAAGGGGGGGGGGGAGGAGGGGGGGGAGGAGCAGCCTCGCAAGGACACAAGAAAAAATTGATGGAAGAAAGAAGGGTCCATGAATGATCAGTTTGTGTCTATAACGCTTGAGGATAAACAAAATCGAGAAAATTGAGTCACCTAGATAGCGGACGGAGAACTTGCAATTTGAACTGATACTTGCTAATGCTGTGTGGCACACACAGTTCAAACCTTCTGCGGACTGCACTAGAAAATGAGTAATATCTTTTACAAGCTATCTGTGTTTGAAATCGCGAAAATTTCAACTTTGACAGTGACAGCAGACCAACAGTATATATGGCTGATGACAACATTTGTAATTAAGGAAACACTGTACATGAAGTTAGCTGCAGATCTTATTGCGCACAAGTCAATACGTCAATCTCTTGACTGTGGTAGCCTTTGCCCCAGGCGTATGCTCAATAGCCTGGAGGGGGGGGGGGGGTGGCAAGGCATGAGGAGGAGGGAGGAGGGGGTAGAAAGCAATACTGTTAGCCGGGCGACAGTCGACGAATAGCGCGACGTTGAATCTCTCGAAGAGATTGGTACCTTTCAATTACCTCGTCTTTTGATAGAAAGATCTAGCGTCGACGATCTCAGCAGAGCTGCTTGAGTCTGTGGCTCGGGACCCGCTGAACGGAAGAGTAGTAGGCTATTGTTAGCAAATATTGGACCTGGCATTGCAACTGGTTGATTTAACAATGACCGCATCGCATTTTATATTTGAACGACATTTAGGCGAATGCTGCGCCTACATTAGAACAGGAAAAATGCAACTGCAATGTTCATACCGTTTTGCATGAATCTATGCTAGTTATAGCCAAGCTCTTCCTTTAAGTACTTACTTAATAGTGTACTGTTTTTACATTATGGTTTGCGCTTTATTTGCGTAGTTTTATACTACTTTTACTCAATTGAATTCAGACTTGCATGTGCTATGGGCAAGAACTTTAAAAGGGTAAGAAATCCGACTCGCTCGGATTGGAGCCGGGGAGCGAATGCGAGTGCCAAGTGCACCACTTTTAGCAAACAGAACTGGCGTTGGGGGATGAATAATTCGTGGATAATTTCTGTCTTGTTTGGCACTAAAATGGCCCTAGTGTGCTGCTGTGCCGTAAAGCAACAAACTGTCATGGCTGCAGGACTACACGATAACGATCTACCTCAACCAGTACTGGCGCGACGAGCGCCTCGCCTTCAGCGACAACAGCAGCGACACAATGACCTTGACCGGAGACTTTGCGGAAAAGATCTGGGTGCCGGACACATTCTTCGCCAACGACAAGTTTTCCTTCCTGCACGACGTGACGGAGATGAACAAGATGGTACGACTGATGGGAGACGGGTCGATCGTCTACGGAATGAGGTTCGCACGCACAACTTATCCCATGAGCTGAATATAAGAACTAGCAAAACGTAAGAAAACAGTAAAGAAAAGAGAACTAAAAAACAAGATTTATTGGCGCATTTGTGAATGATGTAATTTTGAAATTATGACTGCTTGTGTGATTATAGTCAAAATTGACTAATTAAAAAAGCGGGATTTTTTGTGTACTAGTACGTTCCGCTGCGTTTTCTTCATATCTGCAAGTCAGCTAGTGATTTATTTCTATCCCAATTAGCGATGAGCGCTTTGTAAGAGATATACATGTCGGTGTAGGGTGTACCGATACACAAGCTGCGTTGCACGACAAGTGTAACCTACATTACATAGCTTGCTACTTTGTTATATCAAATGACTGCGTATTCTGTGACCGACAATGCTTCGCAGTCCTCAATCCATCATCGCTCCAAACCTGTCTTTAGTTCTACCAAATAGCGTTATGCCATTCAGCGCGATGGGCCCTACTCCCTCTCAATACAGCCGCGCACTCAGGCACGTGTATTCATGTGGCTCGCAGCACTCCGCGCTTCCCGAGGCTAGTCGATGATTTGCGACGCACGCATATACGACGCTGCAATTTCATCCACTGCCAATTATTGTCCACGGACTCGGACGCAGTGACCGTTTTGCGAAATGGCACTTCGCGGACAGTTAGCGCCGGCTGCGTGACAGGGGGCGTGTAGGAGGACTTCGGGCTTCTGTGGCAGCTGCTAATTTATCAATAGTAATAATGCAGACATACGGTGCTTGCATTGACAATGTCCAATGCCAATGGGGACATTCGAGGAATAGAAGCATCCGAAATACTGTGCGCGTGGCGATGACAAGCACTTGTAAGGCCTCAAAAACTTTTACGTCTTCGTCGGAATTTATGTCTAATTTTGACTACGCAGCACTACAGTTTCGATTGCAAGCTATTACATTATCGCTATTTAATCATTGGCCATTTCAAATACCACTAGATCGTTTACCACCATTGTCATTATTGGATTGCCTCAGTAACCAATCAATGTTCTTCTATAACGCGACGCTTTGGAAGGAATAAAATACCCCGATGCCGTTACGGGGCAATAATGTTTCGCTGCGCCCCATTTGCCTCCCCGCGAATATCCAACAAGTTGTTCGGCGAATTGTTGTTCGCTGGGGAAATATAGAACTGGCGACTTGATCGTGTACACGAACAACGTGTGCAGCGTGGCCTGATGGAACGTGCTCGTGACTCGTTCTTTGCGTGACTGCCGAGTCCTGATTTATAGCTTTGTTGCGACAACATTCTCCTTTCGAAGGAACAATTTGTCCTGCGTCGACACGGTCCGGCATTACGCCTATATACATAGGATGACAAGTCTATACCGCTGTTCCCCTGCCTCGCCAGAGCCGCGCGCTGCACGCCGTCGCCGATATCTTTGCTGCCGCCGACATGTATACGACGGCGTGCGGACAGAGTGCTGGCGAGCCGCCGAACGTTGGCTTAAAAATTGGCATTTTGTACGAGCCCTCGCTTCATACAGTTACAGTGAGAAATATACGTGTCAGGAGTATCAGTTCATGACATAGTCCTCTGTGTTATAGTTATTACGATGATGTAAACCATGTTATCGTTGTTAACTTGTTTTCATCGCAAATGATGACAGGAATACTTGAAGCACGCATCACACTCCATCCTATCTTACTCTTGACTGAAACTGAAACCAAAGTATAACCTGAAACTGAAACCAAAGTATAACCTGAAACTGAAACCAAAGTATAACCTGAAACTGAAACCAAAGTATGACCTGAAACTGAAACCAAAGTATAACCTGAAACTGAAACCAAAGTATAACCTGAAACTGAAACCAAAGTATAACCTG
>JAQIWG010005199.1:0-14860 GCA_034695025.1 Chamaedrilus cognettii | reverse complement strand
GGGGGGTTGCCCCCCCCCCCCCCCCCCAACCCCACCATCACAAAATATTGTTTTACTTGATGCGCGTCTAACCCAACTCTCGCACAGAACCGTGCTTCCGTGCGTGCATGAACAAATACGCAAGCTGCGAAATAACGTCACAGTTCTATTTGCTTCTTATCGACGCTTGTATTTTTTTCGTGAATGCGCAAATTCGCGGTAATAGGCCGCATTGGATTAGACTGTAATCCGAGCAGACCATCGTTGGCGCGATCCGATGATCCCGCTGGCGTCAAGCATGTTATACGACAAACCAAGTTTGTTCTCGGTATCATCCACGGGGGCTCGGGTGACGTTTGCTTCCCTGCCCCTCCGCGGCCCGGCGAGGGACGAGGCTCCTGTCGGGACCTGACCTCGGATCGGGTTCCCTGACGGCCCACGAGCTAAGCGAATTATCGCCCAATGGACATGTGACGTCACGCGCAGGACACGTGACTCGAAACCGTCGACCACTTGTTAGTCGGAGACGTGTAGGATAAGCATACAGCAGCAGAGTAACAGAGGGTTGGGGGGGGGAGAGAAACGGGGAAGTTATTGCACATTGTAGTCGTTTTGAATATAATTGCAGCATATAGGCCCCAGCCGTTACTGGAAAGTAATTCAATGCATATTGATAACAGGTGCAGTCTCTTTATGACATATGTTTTGCATAAATGAGACCCGTTTGACACACGAGAATTGACTGCGTGACTACACGCTAGTTTAAAATTAAATCCGATGGCATAGTGTTAGTCTAATCTACAGGTATAGTATTTGAACCGTGGATAGTATTTGCTGGAAAAGCGCGGTGCTTGCTGCAAAGACTTCAATCTCTCACAAAGCCTCTACCGCAGCCAAGCATCTATATCCCGATCAAAGAACAAAATGCATGCCATGCATGCCATGCATGGCATGCATGGCATGGCATGGCATGGCATGCATGGCATGCATGGCATGCATGGCATGCATGGCATGCATGGCATGCATGGCATGCATGCCATGCATGCCATGTACATGGTTATGCTCCTAGACCAAAATTTATGAACGGCTATACAGCGGTTTTCATTTGCTTTACACGAGCCGGACGTCTGCCCTTAGATGATGAACACAAATTCACGTGACGCGGGGACGCGGCGACCAATGAACGTCGAGTTAGTGACGATGACTCGATTAGCCGAGACACCGATCAACTGTCCACCGGAAGTTAGTCGTCGTGCGAGAGACGACCACGCTGCGCTCTGTGTGTGTCCGCGGCTGTAAGCATTGCGTGCAGCCTGGCGTCAAGATCATGCATCAATCTTCTGTTATAGAAAAGAGGAGAGGAGGCTCTTCTTTTCTCACACTATAGTTACGCATAACACATTGGGCCTACAAGGCAAAAAAAACGGTACAGTGATCGGCCCACATTAGGAAAACGTAAGCAATAATTCGCAGCTTGATTAATGGTTAGGCTTAGCTCTGGTACACTGAAACAAAGTGAAGTCGATTCGGAAAAATCCAGGCTTTTGGAAATATGAGAAGGCTAAGCTCACCCTCAAGGCTTTAATCTTTATTATTCCATATTTCCCTACAGTACCCGCGCCTAACGCTTGAGACCAAGTAAACGGTCCAAAAATTTGAGTGCGTTGACGCCTGCGACGCTTGCGGCGCCCGTTTGAAGGCACAGCGTCATTGGAAACAGATGCGTGCGGAACCCAGTAACTTTCCTTGACGGAAATAACGGACAGCGAGAATAGAATCTAGGCAAATCCATCTTGGCTCTTGCTAATTTCCTACTGGATAAAAAAATCTTGTTTTTTAGACTTCAATAAGTTTTGATTTTGATTAGGGTTGGGGCTGCGTTTGGGTTAGAGCTGCGTTAGGGTTAGGCCTACCTGATTGTAATTTGTCTAGGCCTGCTAATTTCATTAGTGAATTTCCTGCAGCCGGCATGCAAATTAGTAGGAGCCATGGTGGATTAGCGCAGATTCCATTTTCGTGAACGGGCGCGCGTCTGAAGTAATCAGTGCACTCAAGCGTCCGTTTGCTGCACGCGTCTTACTTACGCAGCGAAACGCGAGGGAAACTTAACAACAGGCAGGCGAACGACACACTGCAGACCAAATTAAACTGCACCACGATAGGCCTACAGGACAGGTGTTACGCGTTACGTCAATCCTCGAAGATTTTTCAGTTGGAGTAGTCTGGGTGCACGTAGGGGGCAGAAGGGTTGCGTCGTGTGACTTTAGTCGCCACTACATTCGCAGTCACGCTCACGGTGCGAGCTCTATCAGTCAGTTGTTTATAATTCTCAGCGTAAGCGCGGCGACTAACAGGTGCTCTCTATTAGTCAATTAGACTGCGACAAACGGCTGCTTGATACCATAGTCCATTCAGTTGCTTTACTCTCACATAATTATATCTGGTGGTGAAATGCAAACTATATATCAACATTTTGGTGTATTATGGCCTGTGCTAAAAAAGTAAGGCTATAAACTATCGTTGAATAAGTTAATAGCGCTTTGCTTACAATTCAATGCGAGACACTGACACCCTGAAAACTGGGGAACAATGAATAATTTGCAGCAGATAGCATCCATGCAGGGCGAGATATAGAAGGTAACATAGGGAGCAGTTCTTGTTGGCCCAGAAGCACTGAACCGGACTGTAGTAGTTGACTTTCTTACTACACACTGTCACTTTGCTTCAATTTAGTTACATACATACATGCAATATTAGTTTAACCTCAACAAGTTGAGGACCAATGTGAACGTGCAGTTGCACGTGTCCACGTAATCATATTGACAGCACACGCAGTTAACTGCGCGCTAATGTTCATCGTTCCAAGACGACCTAGCCGCGGGGCTTGAAGCCAAGTTCCCACTGCGTTCAGTTACTTGACACTAGCATTGACAAATTGCAGTCGAGCAAACTTGACGCAACAAAACGTCAACATTTTGCTGTTTTTTATCTCGCGCCGTGGCTGCGACGCGATGGGATGTGTTGCAATGCTGAGACTCGTGTAACAAGCGACAGAGCGCGGTGTTCGCTTACCGCCCCGGGGCTGCGATGCCCTGCCGGTGTCAGCCATCCCGCTGACTGGCATAGGGCACACTAGGTTAGAAAAAACATAATGCAGTATACAGAATCTCTCGTGTTGGCTGCAGTAGGCCGTTTCACGCGTCTTCACATAATAACAGCTGCAACAAGACTCAAGAGAAGCAGCGCAATTTAAGTAAACCTTTAGGGTGTTACTGTACTCGACAGTTTACAGGAGACTGTGAATTATGTTTTGAGAGCGATTCCAGCAAGACATGCGTTGTATACTGCAATTAGACTAACGCCAGTGCTTGTTCCATGAGCAACCTTGCTTCTAAAGTCACTTTTCTTCAAGCAATGACTCTATATACTCCATAAATATTGCGATTAATACATTCTCGCGATTGACGTTGCCACGGTCGTTTTCATAGTCGTCAATATTCGCAAATTCTTGTTGTTGATTTCTGGATACATGATTCTTCTTTCGTCAGTAAAACACTTAGTTCAAATCATGATCCCGTCGGTCCGACCCACTACCACACAGAAGATCACTTGCAAGCGACGGGCCCCAAGTAATTAATTTACCAATTACTATTCCTTCATGTCTAACTCCACCCCACGCCCCTTGTAGCACGATATTTGACGCAGAAAACATTATCTCAAAGCGGCAAGCATAACGTCCTTATCAGATATCGCGCCGCTGCCGACAGCGAGTTGTTTGATGCACTCGCTGCGCGGTAATTGGCTCCACTTTCGCTCGCCGTCCGTCGATTGTAGGTCGATATCAGGTCGGAACGGTCGGCGACAACAGGTTATCGCACAGGGTCAACGTGTTCAAACGCTTCAAACATGCCTTCAAAGACACGGTTAGTTAACATTGCGCGGCCCTGTGGTGTTAACTAACCGAACAGAGATTAGTCGGTATAGTGAACAGGTATAGGTTGGCCTACTGGTGGAAGTTCATAGTGTGGTGATTGGACTCTGAGGCGGATTGAATTATTGGTGACATGGTCGAGGATGGCTGTTTGATTTATGGATCAGAAGACTGCGCACAAATCAGTTCTAAACACCCTATATAGGCGGGCTGCTCACAGGGTCACATAGTGCTAATGCAAACTTACAATCAGTCAGATTTCAAGTGAGCTGCTCGCAGTCATGTGACCGCACCTGTGAAAGATAAATGATGTATAACAATACTTACACACATACAAACATACAATTTTGTATACACACTACGCATAATGTAGACTGAGCAACAGGCGCCTATATGCTATCAAGGAATGCAATGTTTTGAGACGATGTACATGCACAGTGAAGGAAATGTTCAAACTTGTAGCGGCTACCAGTAAGGCAATAACCCACTGCGCTGTAGATTTTGACATTTTTTAATCTCTGAGAACTTTTAAATGAATCAGTCATGCTTCGCTACCTTCTATAGACGTTCCGCTTTACATGAGATTGCCGCCTGCTGCTGTTTTATATTTTTGCATGGCTCTGAGTTAAAGATACAGCAAACAGTTTAAAGATGGCGGATCGGCGAGCCCATTTGTCTCTGATCAATGCAATGTCCAGTTCTTGTTTCGCAGTCCTTGCGTAAGCAATATATGCATGCATATGCAATGAATTTGCAATTAATTTGCAATTAATGGAATGGATGAAAAATAATTTACTATTTGCAATTAATGACATGCGTATTTGCTTGCACAGTTGTGCTTGCATGCAGTCATGATTGCAGGCGGTTTTGCTTGCAGCCGATCGAGCTTAGCTGGTTGCATGGATCATTGCCATCCTCAATCCTCTTGTAATCAGGACAATATTGGGGTGAAAGTCTCTGCAGCGCAGCTTTGCGCTGTCGATAAATAAACGACGATCGCGGTCCTCCTTTAATCATCTGCAGTAGCGCCGCGAGGCACAATTAACGCGACAATGGGCTCCGCTGACGATCTAAATTCGATCAGTAGAGGCGCAGGCGCTAGTGACGCTGTATGAATGCAGTTAGCAACTGCGTCCTGACCAGTCGCCTGTATTTATTATACTGGCGTACTATACACTAGTATACAACACGGTATATCGGCCTATCAACGTATTCATTTTATTCTCGTTGAATCGCTTCGGTATTAGCCACGCAGGCCCAATGTATGCATTGGATTATGTAGTTTTTGTAATTTCTCTCTTTTTATATACAGTAGCTTGGCTGTATTTCTGTGTTGTATTCTGTTTTTTGTAATTTTTGTTCGTTTGATTGTTGCATTTTGTGTTCTTGCTTAAGCGGCAAATAGAGAAATGAATAATGTGTCAATCTGTTGCCGACATTGAAGGATCCGAATAATTCACATGACATGGGGGTTCAGAAAACGGATGTCAAAATTTCGAAGGTTCGTAATTCGTATAATAAATCGTATATATAGCCTACATGTGTATTGCATAAACTGAAATATTGTGGTAATAGGCGTACAAGCAGTCGTTTTAAAATATCCGGTAAGTTTAACCCCCCGTGACCTCACGGTCGATACTTGTGATTGTATTCCCGATAATGAGATGATTTTAAAATTATAAATTCATCGAAATATTTAGGTTATCACTAAAATTTCGTTACTTCAACTTTAACTTCAACCTCTCTACTGCAGTCCACTCTAATGGCTGATTATTTGCAGGGCTGACAAAATTAAGCACCCTTGCCAGGGGTGCACAGAGTGACTCGAAATCTCTTGGCCGCGGCCGGGGTTCGAACCTACACTCTGCCACATTCGCAATCCGAAGTCCGCAACTTAGACCACTCGGCCACAACGTTTCTCCAATTTGTTACAATGACTTCGTTACTTAATGTCACGCTTAGTTTGTATACACATTATAATATATATGTGTATGCTATGTACAGTGTACAGTGTATATGTGTATATGTGTATTCTATGGCCCTGCTCATATGCAAGGACACAGTGTAGTGCGCATGCGGCTTGTTGAAAGTATCCATCTTCTAACTTAGCTCGTCAGACCAACGCGTCTTCATTTTTCTTTCCTCAGAATGTCAAGCAGCAATTTCTGACAGGTGACCAGGACCATCCGTGTCCCACGGACAAGATATATTCCGCAAATATTATACATTGCGGAAATGGAATGGCTGGTTAGTGGCGGAGCGTGGTTGCAGGAGAGGATTCCCGCTGAGCTATCTGACACTGACAGACGGGCGCTCGCTGGAATGGACGTCCTCCTTCCTTCCATTCATCAATCTCATTTCTACGGCTTTCTGACGGACAGCCAGTTAAGCCGCGGCAGCTCTCTCTCGCAGGTCCGCGCGATCCCTCTCCCTCCATGCTGTCTGCATGAGTGGGGGGATTCGGCAGAAAACTAAATTGGCATGGGAGTGAGGGGTTTACAATTTTTAGGGAGCTAGGAGATCGCGAGAAGTGGCGCGTAGGGTGAGAGTATACTGAGAGACCTTCAATCGTTCCTCCAGAATAATAAACAACCGCGAGCGGGGGAGGGTTGCAGCGAAATTATTTGGAGGGCTTCAAATATTAGAATGGTCGTCATACTCCTCGGCAATTTAGCTCAATTACGACAGACGCTAAATTATGGAGAGAGGCTCGAGTGCAGATTTAGGGGGTTAGGTCCCCATGACCATGCATGTCTGGACTGCATGTGCCACTGGACTGCATGTGCAGTCTCTGCGTACACGGTATCTCTGTCCGGTCCACCTACAGGACGGAGACCAAACCGGACACTGAGTGTCGTGATTAAAGTGCACTCAAATAATTTATATATTATTCGTGTTATATAGCATAATCAGACCTTCACGTAGTTGAGAGATCGACAAGCATACAGATTTTTTTCGACTGTAGCACGTCGCCGACTGGGTCAGAGAAAATAGGTCAGTTACATTAATCGATATAAGGCAATAATAGACCAATACGTTAATTCGTTTGGACAGCTCACACACTATCTGCAGATGTATTCGTGCCTGACCTGCATGGAGTTTGTACTCTTCGCGCAGTCATTTATATTATTCTTCAACGAGAACTACATGTATAATGCTCCCTGGGTATCGGTTGTATTCGCGACACCCTGTACGCCCTCAGTTAGCGACACCCTGTAGGCCGCCAGTTACCAAATCGCCCAATACGATTTCATTAAAAACTCGATTTGCTGCTCGCCTCGCTGGCGCCTCTCCGCGAATAACGCGCTTAAGTCCGCCGCCTATCGACCGCAGGCGGACTTAACCAGGCAGACACGCAGGCGGGCAGGCAGACGGACTGTAAGACGGACAGGCACACCGACATTGGGTCGGGCAGGT
This sequence comes from Chamaedrilus cognettii, assembly GCA_034695025.1. Classification (NCBI taxonomy): domain Eukaryota; kingdom Metazoa; phylum Annelida; class Clitellata; order Enchytraeida; family Enchytraeidae; genus Chamaedrilus; species Chamaedrilus cognettii. The sequence goes on along the minus strand of JAQIWG010005199.1, from coordinate 7,533 downwards.
TACAATGAAAATTGATACTTAATTTCAGTCTTATTTGAAGCTTTTGCGCGGTGAGGGGAGCGAAGGAAGAATTCCTTGCGGACCTCTGTCGACGTGTCGCAGAACTGTGAAGGCGAAGAAGCGCGCCAAGACGTTAGATCTGATGTGTGGGTATGCTGCTGCTGCGTTTGCCACACGACTAGGCAATATATGAGTATGCAGTAAACTACATGTATCACTGCGTGAAATACGCGTAACTATGCCGATCGGGCACCCAGCATCAGAAATTTAGGCTGAGATATTCAACAGGGAGTTATTTGGTTTTAAATGCTCATAGAGCACAAATGACGTCACGATCAAATCAGATGGCGCAAATTCGATCCAGGATTGTTTGAGCAACACGCCAATATTGGGGAGTTATTCAAATAATCCTGGATCGTTCAACTATGGTTCAAATAACTCGCCATTGAACAACTCGGCCTCAGTATTTAATATAGTGCAATTCAGTATAGCATAGTCGAGTAGGTCGATTATTACTCGATGACAGGTCTACAGTCTGTAATAGTCTCATTATACAACACTCCGTCTTAGTTGACGAGCAAATAAAGAGAGCTGTTCAGCTTAACTGCAAACTATAGATCCGTATACTTTCACTGATCAAGTATACTGTAATGGTAATCGACAGCAATTGAAATTTGGCAGCAATGGTTCACGGAAGTTTGTAACGCTCTAGAAGTTTGCGCACCATTCATTTCTAGCAGCATATAGCCGGCATAGCCTGCGTCTTGCAAACAAGTTTAAATATTTACAATTCAAAGTCGGTCAAACAAGTAATAATCAACTTCAGCTAAAGCCTCAGCGCGTTTTAAACTTTGACGAACTTTGGATAAATCAAATGCTTTTCAACAGTTATTCATTCTCTCAGAGCGTAAACAGCCTGACATCGAATTCCTCTGCTCGAATTTGACTCCCGTTTAGTTAACCCCCTACCCCCGCCCCTCCATCCTCCTCCCAAACATACACTGTCTTCCCTCCCATCACTGGACGTCACTTGTGCACATATTTGATTTCGCAGCGACGCGTGGCTGGCCCATTGTCCGACCGCTTAGAAATCCTCACCCGTCCTCAAATACGAACCGATTTCTGCCCCGGACGTCTCCACCTCGTCCCGGCAGCCTGGCCACCGGACGCGCGTCCCAGACCTCCCGGACCTCCCGGACCTCCCGACCCGCCGCGCGGTCTCCGGAGAGACTTGGACCACCTTTGTCAGGAAATTTTCCATTTCCTGACTTATCAGTGCGCGTCGGGTCGCGTTACGCGTCGCGCGGACGGGCAGGAGAGCCGCTGTTTGTGCGCGGACCGGGAGGAGGGCCGATGTTTGTGCGGACCGGGAGGAGGGCCGCTGTTTGTATGCAGGAGGACCTCTCTTTGTTTTCGGGGCGCTGCCCTGCCGGATCTCTAAGCGCACTGAAGCGTCGGAATCTGGTCTGGGTCATGGCTGTCACGGACCTCTCTTAGGCCTGCTCCGGGCTTGACCAAATGACCACGAGCGTATAGGAGGGCATAACATAATGACAAAAATTACGCATTTAAAGCAAATTTTTAAATTAAATTAAACAAATTTACACTGCGGGGCTGACAAGCAAAACAAACAATTGCAATAGGAGCCGATAGATATCGGATTTGATACGCGGTCGGTGACAAAAACTTAGCGCTGCTAGGCTCTTATTATGCGCATCGATAACAAACACAGCGCAACGAATGTCAATTCCAAATGCAGACTCCTAAAACCAGAGGTCATCCCATAGTGTGATGTGGACATGCATGTATAGGTCTATACCGAGGGTCGTAAGACTGGAGAGCGGTCAGTGCGGCGCGTGTGGAGCGGGTGATCGCACGCATTGAGGCGGCGTGTCAATGTTGATACGTGAGCGGTCAGTGTTGACGCTGCGAGTCCGCTTTCAGACTGGATGAGCGCACTTGAGCGCCTACTGGACCCGCAACGGGACCAAAGCTAAACGGGAGGGGGGGGGGGAGGAGGGGGTGAATGTAGGACTCAGACTCCATGGATCACGGCTACGGGGACAACAACGAGGACCTTGTATGCGCAGACGTGACGCGTGCCATAGGCCCTGAAGACATGTCATAACATGATACTTCACTTCACTTGATAACAACAGTATTGCAGGCTTGTGCAACTTTAATGTTCGAAATCAGGCTACCGTTCATAAAGTTCTACATGTAACATTATGAAACAATGACAGTCAAAGCACACTGGCATGAAAGCTAGGGCCTATCTATTACATCGCGGCAAAAAGTAAAACTTAGGGCATCGGCCATACATGAATCACTTTCAAGCACAATGTTAGAAACTGTGTGAATGGTCGATATAGGTGATGATATGTTGTATATATTGTGCCCGCGCAGTAAATGGTCAAATATGAGTCACACGACCCCATCATCAGTCCTCGTGCCATGAGGGCGCGTCGCCGCGCAGAGAGGACAGAGACCGCCACACTTTCTTTCCCGCAAGCAGTATAGGGCAGTCGTTCAGCGTCAGTAACACGAGACCACGGAGACCTGGGGTCGGGCCGGGGGCACTGCCCAATGGCTGGCGCTCAACCTCCGCTGGTCAGTGGAGTTGGGGGGATCGGGGGGCGGGAGGGGGTGGCGGGCTGAGGAGAGCCGCCATGACAGCGCGTGATGCGGCGACGCGTGATCAGGTATCTGCAAACTGCATTAGCGCATCGTCTGTCGAGCTATCCTGTACACGGGCGCCGAGGGATGGATGGAGGGAAGGAGGAATGAGGGATGGATGGACGGAAGGAGAAATGAGGGATGGATGGACGGAAGGAGGCATGAAGGGTCTCTCCGGTGGAAAGAGAGAGAAGAAACAATGAAGAAGTGGAGCAATAATGGAAAAAATGAAGGAATAGAGGGGAGATAGAGACAGGTAAGCGATGTCAGTGTGTCTGTAAATCGTAAATAGTTATGGCCTATAACAGTTCCAGCTATAGACCCAGATGAAGTCTGTCATAACTCACGAATCTATACGATCCGAGATAATAAATGATATCTCAAGCGCAATGCAATTGCATCTACAGGGCTCATGCACGCGGCGCCGTATGGATTGGGACTGCAAACCAGTTTGAGTTGTTTGAGTTGTTTTCTCGCCTGGTAGGCCTGCAGGCTTAGTGAAGGCTCTGCATATATTAGCCTACCCAGGCTTGTCCAATATCCGGACAGCTTGAATGACCCAGGGCAGCTTGGCGGATGCGCGCAGCTAGCGTGTGAATTAAAGTTCGAAGGACGTTAACGATATTTTAATGACCGTACAAAGCATGGGTCGAGTGCTCGAGAGCTGACGAGTAGGCCTAGGTACTCCAAGTCTAGATTATGTAAACCCCATAATTATACACACACAAACAGGCCGCCGAGAAGGTCTAATTTTATTTCACATTACGCTGTTTATGTGAGGTAATTTTAAAGAGTGAGATTGATTCTGATTTTAAACCGAGGGGCTTTGCTCATTGGCTATAGAATGACATGGTTTGTTTATATTCAATATATTTTAAAATAAATGTGGCTCTTTACTGCAGTGGCGGTTCTAGACCGGGGCAGGGGCGCCAGCTGCCCCCAATTCTTTGCCCTGCCCCCCCCCCCCACTTTTTTTGACTGCCCCTGCTCCCAATTTTTTATTCTAATAGGCACTATGAGTTATTTTGAGGCCCAATGCCCTAATTAATCCGTAGCTGGATATTTTAGTTAACGTGCATTAGCAGGATAGCGATTTTGAAGCGTTTTTCGTCATTTCGCGTCACTGTAAAACAGTCCAGAACAGAACAGTTCAGAACAGAACAGTTCAGAACCGAACAGGTCAGAACAGAGCAGTTCAGAACAGAGCAGTTCAGAACAGAACAGCGCAGAACAGAATAGTTCAAAACAGAACAGTTCAGAACATAGCAGATCAGTTCAGAACATAACAGTTCAGTACAGAACAGTTCAGAACAAAATATAACTGTTCAGAACAGAACCGTTCAGAACAGAACAGTTCAGTTCAGAACAGAGTAGATCAGTTCAAAACAGAGCAGATCAATTCCGAACAGAACAGTTCAGTCAAGAACAGAACAGAACGCTACGACAGTCAATGTGCCTTTTCGACACACAGCGAGCCTCGACGAGTCTGCCTGTCATGCACTCAGAACAGAACATGCTATCGGAACATAACACTTCAGTACAGAACAGTTCAGAACAGAACGCTACGATAGTCAATGTGCCTTTTCAACACACAGCGAGCCTCAACGAGAGTGTCTTGCATGCACTCAGAACAGAACATATTCCTGGCAAAAAAAATTAATCTGCCCCCCCTCCCCCCACTTTGGGGAGGCTAGAACCGCCGATGCTTTACTCATCCTGACCTCCTTGCTGTTAGTTAAACCAATATTTGTATTAATATTTTGAATGAACGAATAATTCGTTTTTTAATATTAATTGTTTTAAAATGACGGGAGTACACTATTTCACCGAGTAGGCCCAACTCTGCTACAGTACACCCGCGCGACATTGTAGTTTTTGAAACTCAGCCTTTTATGCGTAGCACAGCCGCGGCCGCTGGCTGGCGTGACACTGGTACTCAATGAAGCACTGTGCAGTGCACAGAACATTTTGACTAGTCTTGAATCCATGGGACACCAGTATTTTGCGAAAGTGCGAGGCGCGAAAGCGCGAAAGTGCGAAAGTCTCGCTCTGGTAGAATTAACATTAAGAATGCATTAAGGTTCTCAAAAAATAGTACAAAAATAGCTACAACAAAACACTGAGTATTGTTTAGTCTAAACCTTTTCTGCTGTATTCCTACATGTGCCTAAAATAATACCCTGGTGTTTATTTGCCTCATTTACAGGGTCAACATCAACTGTATTATTTTGTGCTTCAAGACATCGACAATTATTCATTTTTTCACTTCTTCACCTTACAAGTTAATTGACAATTTTGGCTCTCATATTCTGCAAAATTTATATTTTTAATGCCATAATTTATTTTCCTCTGCATTATTTATCAATACATTGAACTTAGCCAAAATATATACTGAGTTCAGCATTAGGCTACCTTTGACACAAAGGCCAAATCCACATATTAAAATTTGTACATGCGCCCTTACCCTTCCCCAAATTATGCCCGGACACCCCCCCCCCCCCCCCCTCTCCTTGCAGTCGCTGATGCATGCGCACTCAGAGATCGAAACTAGATTGAAGCCAAGTCATTTTAATTGCTTATCTTCTTGAATATCATAGCGTTATTGTGGATTAGACATAGCGCCATTGTTAGCTCTATCCATCGGTCCATCCGCTTATTAGAGTTAGAAACTTGTAAGACTCTACGGTCTATTGGAAGCAAGGAGGGGGGGGGGGGTGACGGGTGATAATTCAATTATGAAATTTCGCTGCCTTGCTAATTACCTAATGTGTAAATCGGTTTTTGGACGCATATTCACATTGTGCCGCCTAATAGCCCATATGCAATTTTATGAATGAACAAAAACAGATCGTCATGGGATTAATACCCTAGCTTTATTTCACCAAATGAATGGTAGCAAACAACAATACTAAGAAACAAAACTAAATGATAAGAATAAACACAAAAATTACACACAATGCACCACACAACATTAAGAAATTGTATGTCAAATTTGTTGCATTCAAAACTGTTCCATAATTGCCCAATAGCGCATAGCGATTGACCTACGCCGCGCGTAATTAGATCCAACAAACCGACACAATAGGCGGCTGTAAGACCCTGCACACAGAGGCGGTCTATGCCGGCGTCCACACCGGTAATCTGCGAAATATTTTGCAGTAGACTTTCGCTGTTTACACGTGGCGGACTTTCGCATTTCGCGCCTCGCACTTTCGCATAGTACCGGACTCCGAATCCCTGCTGCGTAAGTACTGACACCTGCAAGCCTACAGCCCCTAGGCCTGCAGGCCAGACTGAATGACTCGAGCCTAGTGTTGTGCGAGGCGAGCCAGCCTACTGCATTTGCATAACACTGGTAACCCAGCCCGACTGGTGTCTGAGCGTGCTTTGTTCAGTATTATTCCTATCATTACAGCGCTCTGTATTGTATTAGTCTAGTATTGTAAGCTGTCGTTGTTTACGGCAGCAGAATGTCGCTGAGTGGTGGCGCGCAGTGTGTCAAGTACACTCTCTTCCTATTCAACCTCCTCTTTCTGGTAGGAACAACAACATTCTACATGAAATTTGTAATGGTCTTCAGTACGTGTCGGGGCCCACTTTCTGCCCGCCAAGGCTTTTGTTTTGCTCATCTCTTTTGATACTGTATGAAGCCAGCAATAGGCTAGTGCAGGGTGTGGTAGGTTCGCCTTCCGGTTGGCCGCATAGTGTGATGGAAGTTACAAAGGCTACGATGATCAGTTTAAAAGTTTGATATTCTTATTCTTGAGGTTCCTCGATTCTGCTGCTTTCAATCTTTTCTACTAATTTTTTTACTGTTATTTATTTTTACTGTACTCCTTTTAATTTTGGGACTGCACTAATATTGGTTTTTTCATGGAGTATGCAATTTTTTTTTACTGTTTTAATTTCTACCTTTTTTATTTTTGCTCATTAAGAAGTATAAGCTGCTTAATTCATTATTTAATTCAGTGCTCTGTATGACTTGGCTTGGCTAGGCCTACATGCATGTGGCTATTTATGGCATATAAGCATCGAGATTAGTCAGTAGGCCAGTGTGAGAGGTACACAATAGGGTGGTACTACTACACAATATGTGCAGATACGCGCGCAGCTATGCGCTTTGTGTGCAGGTACAATTATGTGCGAATAACTGTACTTGATATAATTATGCATACTGATACACTATAATGTCGAGCACACTATTGTATGCAGATGCGTTAGACCTATATTGCAGTGGACTGTCTGCTTACATAACTACTGTTGTTTTTGACTCCATGTAATGCTGCGCATTTGAATCAAAATAAATTTGTACTGATCCCCCTTTTGGTCTAAGTTTTACAAAGCCACTAATACAGTCATTACAAAAAAATCCATTCATAATATATTACTACTTTAGGCCCTTCTATAGTCTACTAGGCCTGATATGATTTCTGAGAGGTTTAACACAATATGTCACACTTATCGACATTATTATCCCATGGCTACGTACAGGCAGCTATACAATACATCCTATGCTGCAAACATCCGGTTTTTGTTTTCTGTACAACATTATATCCCAACAACTAACTTTGTGACATCCTGTTGTCATATTAATTAAGCCCACACGTAAGTAATTATATGGGATAATAAACTATTTGATATAGAACACTAGATCGAACAGAATGGGTGGGTAGACACTAACTACACTAACTACTACGATTTATATTTTTTTTCTCATCTTTATTACTTCAAGACAAGACAATGCAGAAATACAGGCATCAATCGGCATAGGCATGAAGTGATAAGGGCAGCTAAAGAGGGAACGCATTCCCTGTGACAGCCACTGGCAGAGCTGTGCGGCTTTGCCAATGACTGTAT
>JAQIWG010005198.1:0-14864 GCA_034695025.1 Chamaedrilus cognettii | reverse complement strand
AGAGCTTCGAGTAGATTTTAGCAGAGCTTTGAGTATATTTTTGCAGAGCTTCGAGTAGATTTTAGCAGAGCTTTGAGTAGATTTTAGCAGAGCTTTGAGTAGATTTTAGCAGAGCTTGGAGTAGATTTTAGCAGAGCTTCGAGTAGATTTTAGCAGAGCTTCGAGTAGATTTTAGCAGAGCTTTGAGTATATTTTTGCAGAGCTTCGAGTAGATTTTAGCAGAGCTTTGAGGAGATTTTAGCAGAGCTTCGAGTAGATTTTAGCAGAGCTTGGAGTAGATTTTAGCAGAGCTTCGAGTAGATTTTAGCAGTGCTTCGAGTAGATTTTAGCAGAGCTTTGAGTATATTTTTGCAGAGCTTGGAGTAGATTTTAGCAGAGCTTTGAGGAGATTTTAGCAGAGCTTTGAGTAGATTTTAGCAGAGCTTGGAGTAGATTTTAGCAGAGCTTCGAGTATATTTTTGCAGAGCTTCGAGTAGATTTTAGCAGAGCTTGGAGTAGATTTTAGCAGAGCTTCGAGTAGATTTTAGCAGAGCTTTGAGGAGATTTTCGCAGAGCTTTGAGTAGATTTTAGCAGAGCTTTGCGTAGATTTTAGCAGAGCTTTGAGTAGATTTTAGCAGAGCTTGGAGTAGATTTTAGCAGAGCTTCGAGTAGAGTTTAGCAGAGCTTTGAGTAGATTTTAGCAGAGCTTTGAGTAGATTTTAGCAGAGCTTCGAGTAGATTTTAACAGAGCTTTGAGTAGATTTTAGCAGAGCTTTGAGTAGATTTTACTACACTAGGAGTGCAGTAAAAGTAGACTACAGTAGGAGTGCTGGTGGGGGGGGGGGGCTGTATGTTAAGAACCGCGTGTGAGTAACAAAGACTATTACGGTCCTGTTCTGTGTAAGCGGGCCGCCACAGAACCGCTTCCATTTCTTTAGTCGCCTTTTATGACTCTCCCAGGGAGCTCTGGGCTGCAAGTCTATTCTTTGTTCCCCGACTTGCTCGGGTAGGGAGTACTGATTGCGCAGCGAGTGCGTTTTTAACGCGTTTCTCTCGCTCCCATCCTGTACACGGGACGCGCAATCAAGCGTCGACACTCTGACCTCTGCGGGCCGCTTGGCCGCTCCGTTCAATAGACGGTCATTCCAACATCTCGACTCGTGCCCCACAAGTCACGAACGTCTCGCTAAGGACATGGGACCGGTATACTTGAGTTAAGCTTTGGCTTTCTGGCGTTCTGACGCCAAAGTCCTGACGTTATGTCGTCTCGAGACGCCAAGGTCGTTAGTAGACTCTTTACACTCTGATGTCGCAGTTGCGTGCGTGCTCACTCAACAATAGCCTACAGATAATGTAATTACAGCGACGCCGATACCCTTGAAACCTGGAGTCTGGAGGCGCCGGGCGTCTGCTACGATTTGTTGGCGTCTGTGTCAAATTCGCTGGCGTCTGTCGACGTCGGTTAACTGGGTTGCGTATGCGGGACTGAGAGTTTGTACTTTTGACCGAATAAGTCGCGCCCAGAGTGCGATGTCGACACGACGCTAACGAATATGTATGTATGTATGTATGTATATTGCACTTTTAACGCACCAAGAATATGTCATGCAAACGGAGATGGATAAACATCATTTGCTTGAATCGTAGGTGCAAATAAGTGAAGGATAAAGTATAGGAACGTACATGTAGCCCGTAATAGTGCGACTTAGAAATTTTAATGACGGGCTGATATCAAGCACGGCGTCATTGTTGCTTTAAATGTATTGATCAACGGTTATCGACTGCTCAGTCGTTTAGCAGTGACGTGATCGTGTCTCGCCATTGCTTGTGAATCAGAGGCTACCTGAGCAAGTCAAAGCTTGAGAAGCATCCTGTAACCTAGTCGAGGCACTGGGGTTTCATTCACCAAGAAATCGCAGCAAAACTTAATAGTAAAAATTGCATGCTGGGACGTTAGGAAAATTAGCCTACGCCGCACGAAAAGTAGCCGTGACTCCGTGCATGCAAAATTGCGTGAAAAATTGCATGCAAAGTATGCATAGTGGAACGAGACCGTTAGAAAATTTTTAGATCTATCGTTTGTTATTTTAAACTCAGCGCCGTCGGGCTCAGCAGAATGATGACGTCATGGCGTCTGGCGATCTCATTTCGCTTTTAAGAAATCGGACCTCGGGAGAGCCTAAGCTTCAAAATTTTCTAAACATTACTAGTAGTGGATGAAGATGATTAAATAGAACCGATATGTCTTAGAACTATAAGCTTAGCGAGCCCTTCTCTACACTGCGAGTATGGATTATCTAAAAATGATCCGAGTCATAGCTGAGATTGGAGGATAAGCGTGGTCGTGAACGGATCATCGTGAAGAGATCACAGAGAGAAGAAGAAGATGGGCGGACTAGTGACAACTCAGAACACGAACCAACGTTCGCAATCATACAAACACATGTAAGCATCTGGGTTTTTTCTAACTCGCTAAACGCTATGATTTGATGCTTATTTAGCCAGTGGAGTTGTTCATTGTGCCTGCTGTGTGCCTGTGGAGTTGTTCATTGTGCCTGCTGTGTGCCTGTGGAGTTGTTCATTGCGTCGTAGAGTTGTTTATGTGCTCATAGAATTATTTATAGTGCATGTTTAGCTGTTTATCGTACCTTTATAGTTGTTTATTGTGCTTGTAGAGTTCTTTGTAGTGCCAACAGAATTGAATGTTTTGCCTGTAGAATTGTGTGGGCCTTGTGCCTGTTGAGTTGCCTATTGTGCCTGCAGTCAAAGACGTTAGAACAAGACCTGAAGGTCTGTTTGCTACTCGACGTTTTTGAGATTAATCCCCTTTAGCTTGTATTACAACTGTACAATAATCCTTGCCTTCCCCTTGACATTAAATTTTGTCTGAATATAACGCAGCATTCTTTCCAGAATTTGATTGTCTATCGTCATAGAATCGTCACGCCTGTCGTTCGTCATAGGCTATCTCAAATCTGGGCGTGACCCGTCCTATTGATTTCTGCGATCGATGGACAATGTCAACCCCGTATATATAAACGGAAAGTTTTTAACGGTTCTGCCACGCGTGGTCGCGCTACCGATTCAAAACTGGGGGACTCAAAATGAGTTTTCCTTTCCGTGCAGAATCCGCGAGCGGGGGGAGGGAGGGTGCGAAAGGACGGTGACCCTTCTCTTCAGAATAACGGTGATTACTCCAAGGGGTTTATCCAGGATTTTAGAAATGGGCAGGAGGGTGTGGGGGGGGGTGTTGGATGAATCCTTGCTTACAATTTTTTTGACCCAATTCTTAACTTGATCAGGATATTCTTGGGTGTGTACAAACTACAAACGCGATTTTTTCTTAAAGCGCACCATCAAAACAAGTGCTATCATCTTCCATCAAATCGACCATGTCAAAATCAAAGCGTTTCCATTTCGGACGAGGTTTTTAACACTGCAGCACGGGTTCTTCTTCGAGCTAATTAGCAACATCGCTGGTCTGGGTCACACGATCTCCACTCCGGAAATTCGTCGTTTTGCAGAATTAACGGCAGTTCTGGACTTCAGGCTGCAAGTCTGCTGCATCGCCATAGTCCTGCCTGGCTATTGTCCGAGCACGAATGGGTCTCGACCCAGAGTGATTCGGGTTCGCGGGGCACCGGAGAAGGGTGGCAGGAGGGGGGGGGGGCGATTACCCCATTGTTGTTTGCCAGGGGGGCAAGGGGGGTAATGATTTTTGAAACGCGCTCTTTCAAAAGGTTCTCCCCCTTTCCTGCACGGACTTTTTGTTGGAAAGAAAATGATTGTCCCCCGGTTGCCAAAAGACACTTTTTTATAATGTCCCCCCTCTCCTTCCCCTCCCCCTCTCCTTCCCCTCCCCCTCTCCTTCCTCTCCCCCTCTCCTTTCTCCCCCTCTCCTTCCCGCCCTCACTTTCGACGGCTGAATTCGTCACCGCTCGATAGTTGGACATAATAGGAAAGACTTCGGAACTCCTATCGGATAAAAATCGTTATTTATGTGTGGCGATGCGTACACATGTCTGTTGTTATTAACTCACGAACTTAGGAAGTTAGTGAGTTTATCTTTTTGCTCGCGTGAAAGAATATGGATCAAAGACGGCTCAGATTGTTTTTAAACAGGTCTACGTTCCGGGAAATTTTCCGAACTTTCTTTTAGCCGGTTGAGTTTTTTTCTCATCCAAATGTCCTTACGTTTGGACGCTACCTATTCCAAACCAACTTGGCATAGTTTTACTGCAAAGCTATTTAGCCGATCAAGTTAAGGTTTGATATAAACGGTCAAAAAACAAAAGACTTCACAGAAAGTCAAGGGGTAATTCAGTAGGCCTAACTGTCATGTATAGGCTAGTATTCAATTATTAATATCAAAGCATTTCTATAGAAATGTTGACAAGTCTTCTTAAAAATATGAATTTTGCGCCCTTCTAGAGATTAGAAATTATATTGAAAAGGGAGGTAACAGGTTAGCAAAGCGTCCGTGTCATTGACGCAGCCTGGAATTTTTGCAGCACGGATGCTTTTTGGAGGTCTCCAAAAAGCCATTTTCTCCAAACTGCCGTCACCGTGCAGTACAGTCGCGTGAGCCAGTAAAATGGTTTCGGTCGGTTTGTTCCGCTAGTGTTTTGCTGCCGGTGGACAAGGCTCGGCGCGTTCCATTATGTAGGATGTACTGAATAATGCACGAGCCATTCTTTGATACGGGACACAGGCAGGATTTTATTCGCCAGAGCAACGGCGGAAAAACAACTGTAATTATCACAGCGTTATTTTTCGTACAGGAGTATTTGGGGCTCGAATGCTCCAATCTACATGTTCATTGTAGAGCTGCATTGACAGGGTTATGTTTAGCAGGCGTATGTATCCTACTTCAAAATGATGGTTAGAAGAAAATTGTACGTCGAATGTGAATGTGGCAGGCGAGTGAAAATCGACAAAGGTTTCTCTCTCTAATTACATCTTCTTGAGAGTTTAACGATCGTGCGTGAGTAGCGAAGACTCACAGTCCGGTTCAGTGCCAAAGCTGCGGCTTTGTCAAGCAATAAACCGCACCCCATTCTTTAGTCGCCCTTTATACGACTCACTCAGCTCTGGACTGTAAGCCAATTATTTGTTCCCCGGCTTGCAAGAGTTGACGGTGGCGTACTTAGGCCTGCGCGGCTTTTAAAGACTGTTGCACTGCGCCTCCTTTAGAAGAAGCGGGCGTAAAGCTACTCATGTTTTGTCAGGGCGAAGCTTAACCTTAATCCTTAGATAGTTCCGTACCAAAAAAATTCAGAAATAGATACAGGATTGGATTCAAATTTCAATTATCAACTCCCTCCTATGCCAAACTCAGTGGCGGCGGAACGGTTTCGTTTTAGGGGGGGGCAGGAACCGTCTGTCGTGGAAAAAACTTACGAGCAGAGGGGGTTCTGACAGAACATTTTCCCGACAGTCATTTTCAATCATTTTCTTGGCGGGGACCACCATTCATTTCATTTCAAATTTTTTATTTTTTCGATTATTGAACTTGCGGGGGAATTTTCTTACGGGGGGGCATTTGAGCATTTCCCCCCCCTAGCCCCATTCGCGCGCCGCCGCTGGCCAAACTATAATTTTTTCTCGCTCGAAGCGTCGGTCGCTGGAGCTTGCCTTAATTCACCCAAACGCAATCCGACCGCGCAAACGTCCGCGGCAGTGGTAACGGGCGGCAAAATGAGTTCCGCGTCGACCGCCAGAATTCATATTAGCAGCGCAACTCGGCCACACAATGAAACCGTCACGTCCCGCGAACAACTAATATGAGCCGCCGACCCGCCCCCTCGCGGGGGCAGCGAATTCGGAATTTAGGTAAAACGGGCCGCATATTACTTGGAAACCGCGCGTAGAAACGAAATATGCTGGGGCTAGGGCGTCCGTAATTTGATTTTCGTAAATGTTATCGCGACAATTTTTTTATGTAGAAATTTGATACGGGCTCCGACATGTTTCGACGCATCGTGCCCCTTTTACTATCGACCAGGGTTGATTAGGATTACATTAGGGGGGAGGTTATCCTTCCGTGGAAATTTTAACCGCTTCTTGCATCCTTTATGCATCGGCCGGGGCGAATTGCATCGGGGGCGAAGTTAATCCTACAAATTTTGGTACTATTACAAACGGTAATGCTCAGTATTGCTGGTTTATGATAACAGAATCCACTGAACTTCTGTAAATTCTATTCAGCGTTCAGCATGCACTGACAATTCGAGTCAAAGCATTTTGCAGGCGCAAAGCCAATGTTTGAAGGAATGCCTTTTAGGCAATCTTCAAACCTGCTTATCGTTGGAAGAGCATGAAAAAATCAGCTTAGGCCCCCCTCTTTTGGAAAAATATATTTATTAAAATATCCCTAGGTTGCATTTTTTGGAAACAATGATCCCATCTCTCGTTATAAAATTTGCTATAAAAAATTCCAGATATCCGCGGATTGCGCTCAAAATCAGATCCAAAAATAAAAAATAACCTACAAAACATTAACGCGTTTTCAATATTCCATCTTAAAGGCCCCCTGCAGGCCGGGGAACAAAGAATTGACCTGCAGCCCAGAGCTCCCCGGGCTTGTCTTAAAATGCGACTAAAGAAGAGTGAGCTAGAGATTCTGTGCCGGCTCTCTGTGCCGGCACAGAACCCGTACATGTGCTACACGTAGTCTATAAACAACAAAAATCAAAACGAAATCGTGTTAAACATAAGAACTATAGAGCCATTTATAGCTAAACTAAATAGAGTTTTTCCATTACTTTACAATGCTGTCTCAAGCTTGACATTGCTAGAAGAGGCCTTTACTTGCTACAAGCGGCGCAAGCTCGCGCGGCATTGTGTCATGCAAAGCTAAATCACGTCGATATAGCTGACTACCCATCGCTTGCGTGCCATTACCACACCCGTCAGACTGAGTGCCAATTTATGACGCCAGATATCCAACCGATAAACCAGTCACAACGGATAGACTGGGAAAAGGCAAATTTTTCCCAAACGCCGCCGTTCCTCGTGCTCCTGTATAGGGAGAAGATCGCGGAGGGTTTTCAAAGCGAGCTGGATGCTATAGAGTATGAACCGGGTGGAAAGAATCGCTTCATTATCATAGGGGATTGAAATAAGCTAAATAAGCTTTTTCCCCGGTCAGCCGTTGGTACGGGTTTGCTCAAGCGGACCCATCCAACTGGCATCAAGTATCAAGTATCAAGTATCAAGTATCAAGTATCTAGTGTCAAGTGTCAAGTATCAGGTATCAAGTATCAAGTATCAAGCATCAGGTATCAAGTATCAAGTATCAAGTATCAAGTATCAAGTATCAATTGTCAAGTATCAAGTATCAAGTATCAAGTATCAAGTGTCAAGTATCAAGTATCAAGTGTCACGTATCAGGTATCAAGTATCAAGTATCAAGCATCAGGTATCAAGTATCAAGTATCAAGTATCAAGTATCAAGTGTCAAGTATCAAGTATCAAGTGTCAAGTATCAAGTATCAAGTGTCACGTATCAAGTATCAAGTGTCACGTATCAGGTATCAAGTATCAAGTATCAAGCATCAGGTATCAAGTATCAAGTGTCAAGTATCAAGTATCAAGTGTCAAGTATCAAGTATCAAGTGTCAAGTATCAAGTGTCAAGTATCAAGTATCAAGTGTCAAGTATCAAGTATCAAGTATCAACAGTTTACAATATGACCAATCAGGCTACAATTATACGCCTATAGTTTGTGTCATGGCCGGAACCGCCATACAGACACGTCACCCCTTTGTAACGCAGCTGGTTGAACTCGCTGGTCGTTTGTACATTGGAGAGCAGATCACGTGCAATACTTGTGTCTTTACTATCCCAAAAGAATCATGAAGCTTCTGCATTTTAAGCGATATCTTACTAGGCCTTCACTCAGTATTAGTATTAGTATAGTTTCTGTATTTTTAATTTATATTTTGTTTTATTTATTTATTTATTTGTTTTATATTTTATTTTATTATTATTTTTCTTATTTTTATTTTTAAATATATATTATCTGTACCAGAAGCTGTCATTCCCCGCAGCAACTAAGATTTAATTGCTACTAAGCAATTTTTTGTAGCCCACTGCATACGGTAACTGTACAGTACGGTAATTGAGGGCTGATGTCAGAGCGCGGAAAGTACGAGGACGGCGGGGCTGCGTTGGCGGAGCGAGCGGCCCGCCAGTTCTCCTGTAAACCGAGACTGGTCAGTCGGATCCAATCGTCGCTAATCATTTGCATCGACTGTCTCGCTCCGCTCTGTGTACGTCACCGGCCAACCCATGCTTCCCCCCCCCCCTCCCCTCGCTCGATCGCAAATAGATTCGTCCTCGTTTTTATCCGTCCTCGCTCGCCCAGTCCATTCGGAATAAATTCATCAGGTGGGGGGTGAGGGGTGGTACGCCGAAGAAGATGAGGATGGGCAGTGCAACGTCGCTGTGTCTTGTCTTTTCTAGATTTTGGAGATGTTTTGGTTGGATTTCACAAATAACTGCTTGATTTTTGAGCGAATTTCGTAATTTGGACGTTACTTTCATTAGTTTTATGCCGTTATAATAACAAAATAATTTTTAATTAATTAATTAAATAATATTTAATAATGTGCCGTGATAATATTAAAACGGACAACATTATAGCGAATTCGGATATCAAGTCAAATGAAATACATTTTATTACAAGCACGACAGCATGCATGGTAAGCTGGATGATGACGGAGTCGCGGTAACCCGTAGTTGGATATATATAAATCTTTTATTTACCATCAAGGCAAAATGCAATAAAGAAATAGAAACTTAAATAAACCTACAGTTGAAGCGCGAGCTAAATTATGGTGAAATTCACAGCATCGGGTGATAGCGTTCACACAATCAGCGAAATAGTCATTGATGATACGTGACGGGTCGAGCACCGACGACTGCGTTGGTACGTCGTAAGAAGCAGCTAGTCGAGACAGTTCACCATTGCCTGATAAATCATATCGATATTTTAGTTTAAATGCATTTCGCGACTTTGCGACTTAGGACGACAAATAGCGCTGGGACACACTCAGGATGCGCTTACGTTGTCCAGTCTGTGCACAATGTGTCATATTTCCAAGTTCAGAGCTGCTACATTAAACTCTTCGCATGAAAATTAGAGAAAAAATGGCTTGTCAATTGCTGCATGTTTAAATTTAGAGATTTTTTGCATGAACAACACTGTCAAACATGAATTTTTGATGCATATGACATGCATTTGGCGGTTTTACCGCTCAGAAATTTCGCTGCACTTAATTTTTGAGATTTTGAGGACTGCCCCACTATACAGGGCGGGGGCTATCTCACAGTTTCGTCCGTTGCAATATTATCATGGCATTGCAGAGTACTATTAGGTCAAGACCTACAGCACCCTACTGCAACTGCCGCGGTATAGCGTCGTCACTATCAGCAGCAGCAGCAGCAGCAGCAGCAGAACTCATTTTATTATAGTATAGTACAGTAGTAACAGCTACTACAGCTTTATTATTTTTCGCCGCGTGTAATCGTCGCGAGTTAGACCTATTCGCGAAACTCGTCAAAATAACATGCACGCGAAAACTTCAGATTCTACAGCATCGGAGGCAATGTTTATTGTGCTCCGTGTGGTTAATAAATCGAACTGCTACAGTTTGAGTTATTGAAATGATGATACTGTCGTGTTTCATTCTTGCAACGGCCGCGTAGAAAGACACCGCGGACGTGCCTCGAAAGGCTGCGAAATAGGGAATCCTGTCGAGTTCGTTGTGAATGTGAAACCGCCCGTGTGACTTCAGTTTCTACGTTACAGACTATCTCCGACCTACGTAGTCCCTACCGATGTGCGCCCTGTTGCTATGCTACTAGGTCGATTTCTTTGCATCCGGTGTGATGGTGTCATGGTGGTAGTGGTGGTGGTGATAGGTATACCCCATCCACGCCGGAAAATAAATCCGTTTTCCAAAAAATCAGAGATCAAAGCTGCTATATATACTTCCTTTAAACTGTTCACACTGCTCATAAATTAATAACTCATAAATAAAAACATTTATGATTGACTTAATTTGAAATTCAGTGGTATATGATGATATGTACTATGTATTAAACTACATGTATTATACTACATGTATTATACTATATGTATGTACTGTATGTATTATACTATATGTATTATACTATATGTATTACACTATATGTTTTATACTATATGTTTTATACTATATGTTTTATACTATATGTGTTATACTATATGTATTATACTATATGTATTATACTATATGTATTATACTATATGTATGTACTGTATGTATTATACTATATGTATTATACTATATGTATTATACTATATGTATTATACTATATGTATTATACTATATGTATGTACTGTATGTATTATACTACATGTATTATACTATATGTATTATACTATATGTATTATACTATATGTATTATACTATATGTATTTTACTATATGTATTATACTATATGTATTATACTATATGTATTATACTATATGTATTATACTATATGTATTATACTATATGTATTATGATTAGTGCGAGTTGTGTCTGGAGAGCTTATGCATACCTCTACAGCCAAAGTGGTATGCTTAGTGTGCTTAACATACAGAACGGAAATTGAGGTGTTGTTTATTGTTTGACACAAACATGTAGGCCCATTTTTGAAGCTAACTCAGGGCTGGTTTTTCCAACACGGATTAAATGGTGGTTCAGGATTTAGCCTATGCAAAATGGTGGCTTAAATCCTTAACCACCATTAAATCCGTGTTGGAAAAACCAGCTCTGAGTCTAATGAAAAATGTATCAGTTTGGCTACTTTCGGCGTGAGCAGACCGTGTTCTGTTCGCTTGAAGATTCAGACTTATACCAGAACGAACATAAATTCCAATGTGACAACCGCTAAGAAAATACATTTTATCGTTTGAAATAGAATTCGGCCTGTCTCACGAAACTGTGCTGGGCATGAAGTGCGCATACATTTTGAAAATTTGTTAACTACAAGCCTTAAATATGATTAACAGTTTAAACTATAGTAATCTGTTTAATTTATAATGTTTGTTTATCAATATAGATACAATTAAAATATGCAGTAAAATACATTAAAATACAGTTAAATACAGTAAAATACAATAAAACACACTAAAATACATAAGAATCCATTGACAGTCGTAAAAATGCGTTAGAATACAATCCAGTGCGACCCTATGTCTGCCCCTCCCTCTCCCCACTCCATCGCC
This sequence comes from Chamaedrilus cognettii, assembly GCA_034695025.1. Taxonomy (NCBI): domain Eukaryota; kingdom Metazoa; phylum Annelida; class Clitellata; order Enchytraeida; family Enchytraeidae; genus Chamaedrilus; species Chamaedrilus cognettii. Next base: position 3,624 of record JAQIWG010005198.1, on the reverse strand, counting down.
CGTCGGCGAGACAGTTTAAATAGTTTATGTGCACTTTGCATTAATACTTGTTAAAAGTACAATATTCTCTCATTTCTCATTTATTTATTTAACTGCTAATAATAATGAGTTTGGACACGGATACGGACGCCATCTGGGACCAAAAATTCAAGCTTAACTTCAGGCAGCCCTCTCTTTTTTAGACTGTCCGCAGCCACCGTGCACTGAATTCACTGACTGTTGTCGATGTCGCTGTTTCTGTTTAAACACAGTTTCGGATTCCGAGTAGCCAGCATTAGCTGCGATACCGACTTAGGCCATTGATTGACGTATAAATTAGATCGCTTTACAGTCAAGTTAGCAAACGTCCGGTGCAAACAGGCCTCCACAGATTTCATTCAATTATGGCTACTTCAATTCAATTGCGTCCCAGTTCTTGCCCAGATCCGGTTTTGACACCGAACTCTATGTTAAGTCCAGTAACCGAGTTACACGCCGAAATCTGTTGGACTTAAGCGTTGGCGAGTTGGGCGAGGCGTTGTGGCCGAGTGTTTTAAATCGCGGACTTCGGATTGCGAGTGTGGCAGAGAGTCGGTTCGATTCACGGCCGCGGCAAAAGATTTCGAGTCACTTCGTGCACCCTTGACAAAGGTGCTTAAGCTCATCAGCCCTACAAATCATCATTTAATTCGGTGGAGTGCAGTAGAGAAGTTGAAGTTAAAGTTAAAGAGTGCAGCGAAAAAGCTCAATTTTCAAGCAATGCCAAAAATAGATGTCGAGTCGTTCCTTCAATTTCTGCAGTAGGGGGCCTATGTGAATAAAGCTGCAGGCTGAATTTTTGTTAGGCACTGACCGACCGATCAACACATTTTTGAAATCAAATGGATGAAAATGGTGCAGCACGATGCTGCACGTTGCTCAGTAGCGTAGCGAGGGGGGGCAAGGGGGGCAGCCGCCTAGGGCGCCGGCGGCTAGGGGGCGACAAAGTGGCGCCCAAAGTATTATATTAAAACTGGATTAGTTAGATTATATATTAAACTCGTCATTGTATAAACTTGAAAAGATAATGGTGCGCGATGGGGCAGCCGCGGGGAGGGGGGGGGGCGCAAATTTGGGTGTTTTGCCCTAGGCGCCAAATATCCTCGCTGCGCCACTGACGCTGTTGCTAAATACGCAATTTAAGGATCGTTTGGATTGTCGTAGCGACCAGCTTAATACAACATAATGACAAGCCTCCTAATTATACAAGCCTAATCCAACGCACCGAATGCAGCAAACTAAGCATTAAAGCAAGAAAACATCTGCGGTGAATAAAATATAATGTCATAAATGAAGAAATATAGTTATTGGCTAGCATTTCGGATCTTCAGTATTTTAAAAATTATAATAAATTAAAAGAAAATTTTAGACTTTCGCGTTTTATATCTCATGCACTGTTTTCGCTCAGACGTCTAAAATAAGATGCAGTTTGATTTGATTTGATTTGATAGACTATACAAATACTACACAGTTGGTACACATGTCGATCATCCACATCATATTTTATAAATGAATTCTTCTAATGAATCAGAAATAGACCTATACTAAATCAAAATCTATGTTTTTTTACCAGATGGAGATTTACCTAGATAAAGTCTGCCATTAAATTAATTAAAATCGCCTTAATTTGAGAATGAAATCAAATCTATCACAGGTCAATGATTTTTTCCCATGAACAGACACAACATCACACATATAATCCTGCCTCAAACATACTTCTGAAAATAACAACGCTTAAAGGTTACAAGAGGCCTGCGCCTATACGGTAATTAATACGGGTGACAAAAATTAAATGTCTGTACGAAATACTATACTATCACGGCGCCTCTGGGATGGTAAAGACGCAAGTGTTGCCCGTGATCTGCTCTCCGATGTACAAACGACCAGCGAGTTCATCGAGTTGTATGACATATGGGCGACTTGGTCGCTGCCCCTTGAAGGATATGTAGCCGAGATGGGACAGCTTTGGACTGAGCAACGCGACTCTGTTGTTGTTGCAATCTGCGACGAACACCATTCCACTTGCCCCTACTGCCAAGCCACACTCACCCCCCAGCTGACTCGCTGAACGGCCTCTTGGACCACCGTACGACTCAACCATCTTTCCGTCAGCCTCATTCACAAGACAAATCAAACTGCGTGTGTTGTCGTCTTGAGCCATGATAAATTTGGAGCTGGTTGGCGATATGGCGTTGAGAGGCAAGTCCATGCCGACATCGAGCTTAATTAGTTTGATTAATTCTCCGCTGGTTGTGTACTCCTGTAAGTAATCGTAATTCGTCAAAGGGAAGCGAGTTGTAACCAGCAAATTGTGGTCGCTTGTAACGGAGAGACCACTTGGGCAACAATCGATTTTCCACTTGGTTACTTGACTTGACTTCAACGGATTCGTTCGGTAAATATAGTAAGTAAAACCGCGAAGAATTTCCTTGTCAAGTAAATCACCTTTATCTGGATCATTTTCGCAATGGCCGCTGATGTAGAGACAGCTGTAGTGCTGACAAGCTGCTAGATAGCACGCACTCGTGAGACCTGGAACATTGATATGACGCGAAATTGTGAACGTACTTTTGTCATACACCTCCACTTTTCTTTCGCCGGCTCGAAGAATGAACAATTCGCTGCTCAAAGTAGCCAGCCCGACAACCGGTTCTGTGCCTCGAATAACATGAACAGCGCTGGACTCCGGGATATAATTCTGTGCAGAGCTTCCAGCTATACGGGCAAGACACAGAAAACAATCGCTTGGTACCGATTTCAGCACCTATGCATGTTAAAAATTTATGTAAAATACACTTTTACTGCAGGAAACGAGATAATGTCAGCAAAGGCAGCGGTCATGGAGAACGATCGTTTTGCAGTAAATTACGTTTGCAATCCCAAGAGAAGAGCACACTTAGAGTCGATTTCATAGTCGTTCCTCAACTCCTACCTCGACTCCTACCTTGACCTAGAAAGACAATTTAACAGCAGCCCATAACTGCCGTTCGAAAAAACTCTAAATTTATTTCAAAATTTTAAAAGGCACAAATTTATTTCCACAAGAAATCACTATAATTTGAAATCAGCGAAAACAGAAAATCATTTTTCTTTAAATCTATGACGTCACGTTAATTTAACGTCGTGGTACATTAATTCAAATGGAGTAAGCAAAAAGCTTTTTTGAATGGCAGTTATGGGCTGCTGTTACATTGCCTTTCTAGGTGAAGGTAGGAGTCGAGGTAAGAGTTGAGGAACTGCTATGAAATCTACTCTTAGATTATCTAATGTTCTCCATCTATGAATCTAAAAATAATCTTGAATATCAAAAATATATTTCATAATAATCCATATCGATTTAAATATTTCTTTAGAAAACGAATCTCGCTTATTCATCATTTTTATCACCCCCATAGCAAAAATGGACAATTTCAAATTCAAGTCGCCAGGATTACAATTGGTGAAAAATTTCCTAAATCCAATCGAAATTTTTCTGATCGGCAGACATGTGACAGAGAAGGTGCAAGTGGATGCACGGAAGACCCTATATAAGACCCTATATAAGACCCTATATAAGACCCTATATAAGACCCTATATAAGACCCTATATAAGACCCTATATAAGAC
>JAQIWG010005197.1:0-14866 GCA_034695025.1 Chamaedrilus cognettii | reverse complement strand
ACCAAATTATTCAAAGGGAATCAAAGCGCTCCGTTACTGAGACGCTATTTTGTAACGTCAAAAACTCAAGCCGCTTTGACGTGTGGTTGATTTCATTTTTCTATTTTTTTACAAGAACTTGTATAACTTTTGAACGCATTAATATTTTTGTTTGATATTTGGGGACCGTGTGTCAAATTATCTCAGCTACAATCCCTGAAAATTTGAAAGAAATATATTTACTTTTGGCCGAGTTATCGCAAACTCGCTAGGGGATTGTTTTTTTAATGCCCCACTCTGTATATATACACATGCCTTTAGTCCGCCAGTCCATTGAACTGGGTTACGGCTAGTATGTATATATATATAGATATATATAAATTAATATATATATAATAGAGATAGCGAGCGGCGACCATCGTTATTAGGCGCCAGGCCTGTAGGCCTAGTTAGTGTCTTTTATATTTAGTCCGAAAAGCTGGAGATGTAAGAGTAAAATGTATATATATATATATATGTATATATATATATATATATACTCCTACTTCAAGTGTAAAACGAAACCCGCACTATGTTTTTTTACCGGGCGTGTGAGACCCGTTTGGTAATATGAAACCCGGACCCGGGTTCCGTTTTACCATAGTCTCTATGGCTTCCAAATGTCTTAATTTGAGTTCTGCAATGATTCCCCCGATCGGGTTTCACAAGTATGGTAGAAAACCTACTTGCACATTATGGACCGTACAGCGCCATCTAGGCGAATTAATTAATCGACCTCGAGGCTGTTTTTGTGGCGCTTCGTCAACCGGAAGTTCTTCATGAAGAATACTTTGCAAGGTCATGTCAGGTCAGTAGCCTAACCTAATTTCAGTATTTTTTATTAGTTTATAATTAGTTTGTTGCTAGATATTGTTTACGGTTTTATGAGTTCAATATGCAAAAAAATTCGAAATTGTGCACAGCGTGGACATCGAGCGTAGATAATAAAGCAACTAATGATAATAATTAGGAAAATTAGGAAAATTATTAGCCGTGAATGGTCTTTGGTATAGATTTGGCGTTTTATCAGTTTCGGCGCGGCTTCTGAATTTTATTAGTTTGGCGCTTTAACGGCTAAATCTATGGCCCTGCTTAAAAAATGCAGATGAGCTAGGAGGGTCAGACTTTCTGTCAAGCCGAGAACCTTTTCTTTTTAAAACAAAACTCATGACCGAGGGATTGGTACCGTAGTCATTGAGTATTTCTCCTGTATATCGTTATATTAAATAAACTTACGCCTGGGTTTAGAGCGATTATGACATGTTAAGAATTCCATGCAGCGAAATTTGCATCAAAATGAAGCTCTAAATAAGCCAAGTAGGGTCGGGGATCCGCCCTTTGAGCTAGGGTTCAACCCCTCCACCCCCCCACCCCCCCCCCCCCGAGAAGGTTGAACCTTTTACAAATACAAAAATGACAAATACACGCTGCCAAAAACACTAAAGCAGTAGGCCTAGACTACGGTATCCCGAGAAGTAGACTATGTCAAGATCACCTTTAGAAATCAATTTAACGGAATAGAATACTGGTAATATAATAGTTTGCGAAGAAAAACCACGGGCTGCGGCTGCGGTTTGATGAGGACTACGAAAACATCTAACGTTTTTGTATAACCTCTATAGAGAGATTGAACATAGTATGTTTATGAATCCCATACCTGAATTAGAGTCAGCAAACGAACTAACTTATTTCAATAGATTTACTTTAAAATAATTTTCACCCATTTCAGGTTACCGTTAGGGTTAGCAAATTGGGGCTAAGTTTAGTTTCTAGTTCTTGTTTGGTTTAGGGCCTACTTCTAAGTTGGTTCCGTTAGTATTAGCAAGTTAGGGTTAGTTTTAAGTTAGTTTCAAGTTAGTGGTTAGTTGGCCTGCTTCAAAGTTAGCTCTGTTAGTAACTAGCAAGTTACAGTAGCCCCATTAAGGTTAGCAAGGTACGGTAATGGCCCCATTAGGGTTTTGGAGAAGTTGCGATTAATTTTCAGTTATGTTTGACATCTGCTTAACAGCATCCAATTCTTTGCAATTAAGTTTAATGGTCTGCCTCTGGGACACACACCAATGAAAACTTCCCTATCTCTGCAACAAGTAGCTAGCTACCTGTTTGTTCACGTGTAGTTGTGCGCGTTGAGGAGTTAAATTTAAGGTCTCACGCGTCTCTATCATTGATGAGATTGATGAGTCTCCCAGAGGTGAACCGCGTATCTCTTTATGTATGTGATACAGAAATCGAATAGTCTTCATCAAACTTCAACAAAACCATGTAATCACTCCAATTTACCGTGTGGTGCAGAATTATATGGATTGCATACAGGTTACCGTACAGTAAAAAATGTATAGCTTTGACGAATCATATTGCATTTGTGTCTACCGTACAACTGTTAACCGTACAGTGCGGAATTGCATAAAATTGTGGATCGGATTTTCAAAAGCATTTTATCAACCAAGTCAAATAGGGCCTGCATTTTATGACAAGAAAAACCCCGCAATAATTGCTTAACATACATTAAATCCTAGCCATCATTTTTAAGGCGGGAGGCGCATTGTTGAGATGATAACATATATGATCTCTCTCTCTCTAGTGCACTGCCTCTATGTACACAGCAGATGTGGCACTGCCTAGAGCAGGTCCACACAGGTAACACATGTTAAGAAATTGTATTCGTGACCATTGAATGTCTTGCAGTTGCACTAGGTATATAATTGACAAAAAAGATCGAAAAGGTACCTAAAGATCCTAAGCATAACTAGCTGCTGAAATTCTAATTTGATGCACGCCATCACCACTGTGTCTAATACAACTTAAAGAGGCTTAATAGAATTAAGACTTTGAATTTTCATTTAATTAATTACAATTCATCATTAACTTCCTTTTTTACGTCCAATTTTCGTGCTTCCGAGCTACGATGAGACTCTTGATTCTATGCCATCTCTATATTCATGCCTCGCTCCTTCATATCGCTCTCTACCGCCTCTCTCCATGTTTTCTTCTCCCTCCCCTTTCCAACAATCCCTTCCACCTTAATATATATGCTGATACCCAATCTTCCGCATGCATGCGTTTCACATGTCTGTACCACCTCTGTCTCCCCTTTCTCACTGTATCCGTTATACATACGACACCTAACTGTTTTCTCAAATCTTCACTTTGGCACTTGTTCTTCAATGAGACCCCACACATCCATCTCACAATCATTCTCTCTGTCCTCTCTAATCTCTGCACATCCTCCACCTTCGCTGGCCATGCCTCAATTTCATATACCAAAGTACTTTGCACACACATTTAGTAGAATTACCCTTTTAGTCTCAAAGAGACACCCCTTGCTGTCAAGATCCCAGTTTATAAAGTTTGCCCAGGCACTTCTCACCCTAGCCGTTGAAGCCTCCTCTACTCCCCCTCCACAACCAATCATATCTCCCAGGTAACAGAAACTACTCACACGCTCTATGCTACACCCCTCATCAAGCATCACGTGCTTCTCATCCGTGATGCGTCATGAGGGGTGTGGCATGGAGCGTGTAAGTAGTTTGTGTTAACTTATAATTGCCGGTAATTATTTTAACACAAGTCACTAGTATATTCTTTCCTCCCAAGAATTGTTCTGCAACAGGTTGTAATGATGCTTAAGAAAGATAAATAATAAGGAATAAAATTATTGTTGACTGTGGACTTCAGTGCTGATAAGGTGTAGAACTATGAATGTAAGACTAATAAAGATTTTGGCATGAAAATGAAGTCAAATTGTGAAGACCACTCGTCGACTATGAAAAAAGTCTAGATAGTCATGTAATGGTCATGCAATGTGGCGAGGCGTTGTGGTGTAGTGGTTATGACAGCGGACTAGAGTATCTGGATTCAAGTCCCCGCGCGGGCAACTATGAAACTTTGCGTTACAGGCCCTTCAGCAAGGCTGTTAAACACACAAGTGTCGCTAGCTGCTAACCCTATACTAAATATTTATTTTTTACTTGGCGTCAGAAGCATTCGGCCATAAAACCAGGCTTCAGCATTCCTTATAGAACATCTAAACCTGTGTGAAAACATGGACATTAACAGATTAGACAACAAAAAAGGAGGCTAGCTATGGTTAGTAATGGGGCATCGCGATGTGGTATTGCTGCAATTGAAAATGATACCCTAATTGAAGGGCTATAGATTGTTACAATAGCCTACTGCTTCGATTTTGTCCTACCGTACCGGAGTTCATGTATATAATATACCGTATCTGAGTTCATGCTTGCCTCACAGTTCCTGTCCTCATTTATCGTCTAGCTACATACCCTCAACTAGCCGTCATCATCATTATAATTTTAGTTCTTCTCGTTCATTTCTTTTTGCTAGCACAGGGTGGACATCTGCGGTACAGTATTGGTAAAATCTTTTGCTGATAAAATTGAATTACGGTAATTGAACCGGTGACTAAATTTCACTTATCTAATTGTATTGATTGTATTACGTGCATTGCAGACGAAAGCCATTCATCGTAATGAAAAATCGCTATTTCATGTCAGATGCATTTCTTGTTCAATTTTTTCTGAATAATGATTAGCATGGGATAAAAACAACTTCTAGACATGATGTCCCGCGGCTATCTGATGCTCCGGGCATCCCTACAAAAGCAATCTAGCGAGCCACAAGTACCACATCTGCTGCCATCAAGCGTGCCACAACTACCATATCTGCTGCAATCAAGTGAGCCACAACTACCACATTTGCTGCCTAAGTCTGCTTCTATGCGCAAGGTACAAAGTTGGTTGAGCGAGCAAGCATCAGATTTCTCAAGTATTTGTGAAAATTCGCAATCAGAAGAATCCTCTTCTACTTCTGTTAATCCGGTTGGTGCACGTTGCGCTTTGATGTAAAATAATGAACTGAAATATATTTAAATGTATTTTCTTTTTAATTAATAATTCTGCTAAATTAACTAAAATGCTTAATAAACGATTTATAATTGTATTTAATGTATTTAATGTTGCACGAAGTGCAACATTGAAGTGTATTTTAGCAAATATTTGAATTACCGTGCTTCATGTTTTTGAAGTTATAGCCTAGTTAATTGAATACATGATTGATTTGTTGAATGAATTTTATACTTATTCAGTGTAAGATTTGAAACGTTTTTAACTCATATTTTACTACACAGTAGACTGGAGGTGTATAATATAGGTTGTAGATGTGGACTTTAGACTGCTGTGGACAACATTAAAGTATCTAAAATACATTAACTTGAATATAGCACATAGGCCTATATTAAATTTGCTTACTTCTGTGAATACTGGATTTCATTACATTAAGGGTTTCTTCATAAACATTCGTTAAAAGGAGTTGTGTAATATATAGCTGACTAATCACGAATCACTCATTTATTAATCCTTAATCATTGATTTTAACCTGGAATGGCGATAGCTTGGTTTAAGTGACATTTGATTCAATTGCAAAATTTAGGCAAAAATAAAAGATTAAGCCAAACCAGTATTATTGTATATTTGCATCTGCTTAAAAATTAAGTTGGCACAAAGCAATGATTAAAGTATATGAGACTAGGCTTGCTTTTTCACAGAACTTACACAGATTTTACAAAGATAATTTGAAGTCACATCGACAAAGTTCTGAAGTTTCTGGTTGCTGGCCATTGGATTCAAGTTCAGTTGAAGAAGGTGCAGAAAATCGACATCTTCCTTCCATTTGTGAACGCAAAATCGGAGAGACTAGAGAATACGATGAGAGTGTTGAATCTTCTCCAAACCAAAACTATCTAAAATCTCAGAATGCTGAACAAACCGCACATAATGATATAAATATGTTACATCAATCTATGTCAGTGAGAGAAGATTCTGAGAAATCAGCCACTGCTGCACAGGACAAGATTAGCAGTGAAATTAGCGACACGGATGGAAACGAAGTACAAGATTTGGAATCCTTGAACCCTGACTTCAGTGGACGCCAAGTAGAACACACCGCAGAAAATCCACATCTTCCTTCCATTTGTGAACACAAAATCGGAGAGACTAGAGTATACGATGATAGTGTTGAATCTTCTCCAAACCAAGACTATCTAAAATCTCAGAATACTGAACAAACCGCACATAACGATATAAATATATTTCATCAATCTATATCGGTGAGAGAAAATTCTGAGAAATTAGCCACTGCTGCACAGGACAAGATTAGCAGTGAAATTAGCGACACGAATGAAAATGAAGTACAAGATTCTGAATTCTTGAACCCTGACTTCAGTGGACGCCAAGCAGAACACACCGATGATATGATGCTACAAAACCGCGAGCTTGCGTCATCAAAGACTGATCTGCCAAAAGAAAGTTTTGCTGATAAAATACCGGTATCAATAAAAAAAAAGAAGCCCGGTTTCTCTAGCAAAGCAAGTGTGAACGAGGAATATGTCAAGGAGGCAGAAACTGTTGATGAAACTGTTGACCATGCTTCACCAGGAACCAGTTCAAAAGCTCAAGAACCCGCTACAACGACTGCTGCCCACAAGAAGAAACCGACAAAAAGCAAGAGAATCATCCACCATATGCGACCAGGTGTAAAGTTTAAGTGTGATGAAGACAATTTGTCTGACAGCAGCAGTGAAGTCATGCATGGGAATGATGCAGAAGATAGCGAAACAACAGATATCGCTGAAGACGAAGAATTGAATAGTAGAAACAAAATGGTGTCTTCTAGGAAGCAATCCATTGCTTCTACAGGCTTAAACCCATTCCCTTCTGCAAGAAATACTTCTAAAATATTGGTTCGCGCCATTGTTTTGCGTCGTGGAAGACGGGTTTTTGATAAAAGGCAAGCGTGTGGTGAGTGTGGTCAATCTGTTCTTCAGTTGTCGAGACATCTCAAACGACATCACAGCGACGTCGCAGACGTTGCGGAAGTATTGTGTACAAGAGACGTTAAACGCAGGAAATTTCTATACAGAAAAATCAAAAACATTGGAAATTTTAAACACAATGCTAAAGTCATGCAGGATCAAGAAGGTGAATTAATCGTTGCTCGACGGAGTAAGAAACGGCTATCAGTGGATCAGTATTTACCATGTCCGCACTGCTTGGTATTTTATGACTCCGATCAATTGTGGAAGCACTGCAAAAAGTGTCCATTTCAAGAGTCCCCTGATACTGATGACAGTCAAAAAAGGCACAGTGTAACCATAAATGCTAGACTTCTCTTGGCTGGGGCGCAGGAATCTGAGGACGTAGACATAAGTGACGATGTGAGAAACAATCTTCTAGCTCACATGAGAGAGGATTCCATAAAGAGAGAAATTAGGTGTGATAAGTTAATTATTTTGTTTGGAAAAGTGCTTCTTCGTAAAATCGGATCAGTCAGAAAAACCGAAATTGTGCAACGCATGAGATTGCTAGCGAACTTGAAAGTGCAAATGAATCGATTGTTGCAACAACCAATCTCACTAATGGAAGCCATCAATGGCCAGTATTTTGACAAAATAGTTGAAGGAGTTCACAACTTGTGTGAACCAGAGATTGATGAGAGAAGTCGTACGTTGTTCAAGAAACCTTCATTGGGATTGCGGCTTGGCCACTCCTTACTGAAGTGTGCTCACATAAAACGTGGCATGGCTATTCGACTCAATGATGATGCTGCAAAAGGGGAAGCAGATAGATTTATAAATTTACACTCAGGCGAGTGGGCGGACGCTGTGTCCACAATTGCACTGACATCTTTAAAACTGCTCAAGGATAAAAAGAATGACACGTTGCCCTCTACTTCGGATTTGGTCAAACTGCAAAGATATCAGAAAGAACAGATTAATATTCTGACTTCCCAGCTATCTGCTGATCCAGATCAGCTAACGTGGCGGCGCCTCGCGGAAATCATTCTCACAAGAATAATTGTATTCAACAAAAGACGTGGAGGTGAAACGTCCAAACTTCTTGTGTCGTCGTATACCGACCGGCCAAATTGGAGAGAACAGGGAAATGAAGAAATGCAGCAGACATTAAATGACGTAGAGAAGCAGCTTTTGAACAGAATGGATTTAATATTCATAGCAGGGAAACGAAATAGGAAAGTTCCTATACTCCTTACCAGTGATGTTAAGGACGCGATGGACCTCTTGCTGAACTTAAGAACGCAGTGTGGCATTGAAGCGTCGAATGCTTATTTCTTCGCTTCTGCGTCGGCCCATGGTCATCTTTCCAGCTGGTTGGTGTTGAACAAAGTAGCCATTGCCGCACAACTTGAACGACCAAAGCTGGTCACTTCAACACGGCTTCGGAAGTACATTGCCACTGTCTCGCAGGTATTTTTTGTAGTCGTTAATATCGTTTTTTAAGTCATTCTACATCATTTAATATATCTTATATAAATATTATCTCTTTAAATCCAGTGGTCATATTCATATACGTAACCCATGTCAATTGGAAAAAATAATCTTTAGCTTTCAGGGCGTTGATGTAGTAAAAAATAGCCTATTGCAGTAAGTTGTGGCACTGAAGCCTACGAAATGGCCAAAGTGCATTCTCGTATCAATGAATCTTGTGGTAAATTTCTATACACACTATGTCCACAATCTAGATTGTATCTTGACTTTATCAAATATAAACTTTATTGGGATAGTCTTAGAACTACTGAAGTAGTCAAAAATCAGAAATTAAATACTGGACGTTGCTATGGCTAATCTAAAACTTTTAACAGATTAATTTTCTCTGACCTGCAATGCATTCAATTAATGCGATTATGTGCTAGGCCTGGCGGTTAGTGCCGCATGGTTGAAGTAGTTTAAATAATTAAGTGCATGTTATAGTCTACTTCTGTGCCAAATTTGACTTGACCAGACTATTTTGGCACTTCTAGATTGTATTTTGAGTTATGATGATATGGCCATAGTGACCTGTGGGCTGATTGACATGTAGTGCTATATTTGTATTATTTACTCATGCGATGACTTTCTACGATTCTTAGTTATAAAAAAAAAAAAATTTGTTTCATATATTATAGTTGTCTATTTTTATCAATCCTCATCGCAGTCTTTTGTAATTGAAGATGACGTGGGTTGTAGTGGTTCACGTCCGATGTTAATGGGATTTCAGTCAATAATCATGTCACAAATGTTAGACGTTCTTTATTGTTACTAGCTTGTAGTGGTTTATTAGCGTAAATTTTAATTGTGATGAGTATGGGTTAAAAATAGAGTTTTGTAACGAAGTCAATCATAGGCTAATTCAGTATGCTTATGTGCTTGCGCCTGGTAGGTGATAGACTTGCATGAAAATGAAAAGGAATGGCTGTGTAATCATCTGGGACATGAACTTAACATCCATGTGCAACACTACAAACAACACGAGCCGGTCATCGAAATGACAAAGTTGAGTCGATTGCTATTGGCGATTGATCTCGGAAATGGTTACAAATTCCAAGGAAAGAGGCTGGAAGATATATCAGTGGAAGGCAAGATTATTTATCATCATGCATCACTTCGCTACGTCTATTTTCATTAGATATCTTTTGAACTTATTTTATTTATTTTTTTTCAATACAAACTCAGATATCTAGTAGCGTAATAATATGTAAAACTACAGTATCACATTTCCTGTAATAGTAAATTCTAGTAGATTTTGCTAAATTTTTCTGTGAAAAAAAGAACAGCTGTGTAATCATGTATCTTGTATGAAAAAGAACTTAGATTTGCTGTTACTCATTGGCTCTTCAACTGTACATTAAGTTTCAGAATTGTTATTCTTAATGCAGATAAAGTTAGATAGTTTTAAATCATCATCATCATCATTTGTTTTTCTCGTCTATTTTTTTATGGTAGCACAGGTTGGACGTCTGCGACCATGGACACACGCCTTTACGCCCTGAGGCCCCTGACCCCACGAAGATACATTGGGAGACTGATGATATCGGTCCAGAGTCTGCGGGGGCCCCGTCACACTCAAGATCTAGGCCCAGCTAACGCCAAGCCTAGGAGACTAGGCATCAAATAAACTCGGGCTCCTCAACCGGTTAACCCGCCCTCCAAAGCTACCCCCCGCCCGTCTCTGCACCCCTAGACCCAAGCATCGTCTCGAAGACACTGGGGTGAGCCATGAGCACAAGGTCGTGTTTTATGTTGCTCATGATCCGTTGAAGAATTTTTTACAGATCGGATGCCGTTCCTGCTGTCCAACCCGCTCAATGGTGGCAACAGGGGTAAGGTTCCGGACACAGTTTAATGTCGTGTCTGGGACATTGTGATCTAGCTGATTCAATGAGACCTTTTTTGAACCTCATGTATATTCACAGCAAGTTGAGCAACGTCTATATTAGGATTCAACTGAACTTATGACCCTCGTGAATCACAATAATTTGGTTCTTTGCTGAATGTATAGAAATCGATGTGACCGCACGCACATCACAAGCTAGGTGCTTGAATGATGAAGTTGACTCCGATGACAATCAAAGTGATGTTGATCAACAACAAGGGCTGGATCACAATGCTCCTGCAATCGGTGAAGAAATTGATGCATATGATATTGTTGCAAATGGTCAGCCTACAGGTACTGCCGACACCGGAATTGAGACAGATCCTTCAGAACGTTTACATAGTGCTGTCAATAGTTGTGCTAAAGCTTTCAATGCAGCTGCTAAGCAAGCATCAATTAAGAGACGCATTGATTCGAGCACTTTACTGGAGTGTCCACTGGTAATAAAGAAGAAAAATCCAAATATCAAAGCTTCCAACAAGATCACGTCACCCATGAACAAAGGAATGCTATCATCTAAATTCATTCGCAATCGCAGTAAGTATGAAAGCTCCATGGCAGCTATATGACAATAATTTTGTTTTTTATATCTAACAACTATTTTCTTTCAATAAACAACTTTATTGAGAAAAAAATTAGACAAGGTAGCATAGGGGGACCGTGAAGAGTGGGGTGGCTCCTACAGCAGAAAATTGGAAGTCCCAAAATTTCTGAAATTGACCGAATACAACTATATTGCGCGGAAGAGTAGTCCAGGGGGTTTTGGAAGGCTGGGGGGGGGGAGGGAGGGAGTTTCTGGGAGCCTTTGGCTGCTCCCTGGCTATTAAAAAATAAGAAGTCTCAAAATTGCTCAAAATGATTTCAAACAATTACATTGATCAGAAAAGTATTACGGGAGGCTCGTTTTGATTATTAGTAAGTCAAAAAAATTAGTATTTTAACGATTTAATGCTGTTATAAAAAGTGATTGAACAGGCGCTGAAAGAAAGCCTAATTCGACATGGCTCAAAACTTCTTGCATGCGTTTCTATCAATTTCCGGCTGAATCAATGGTTGCAATTTTTTCTGATACAGGGTGTAAAAAGGAGGTCTACTGAACTTCGATATTGCAATGACGTCACGTGTCATTATCATAGTTGTCTTGTTTTTATATTGCTTTTATAACTGTTCTCATGATAGTGGTGAAGACTAATTTTCTTTGCAGTCATTGACAGTGATTCTGACGATGATGATGGTGAATTTTGTCAAAGTGCTGCTACAAAAATGTCAAATAGTCAAACTTTCGCAAGTTATGAATCGTCCAGCAAAGATCTGGGTAATGGAAGTGAAACAAGTGCGTATTCCAAAGAGTTTGTTGTTCAATAGCCTACATTCAAATCTGATTCTAAGATTTGACTGAAAACGTCATGTGTGGTAAAATCACAGGTTATTGTTTTTGTAAGAAGAAATCAAAATTTGTCTACTCTGACTTTTGTTAGATTTGAAGGACTAAACAAAGCTTCAGAATTCAAATGACTTGTATGTTCAAATGTACTTTTTTTTACAATATTTATAATAGTACTTTTAAATGTATCATAATAGTTTATGACTTATAAACAGTTCTTTTAGCTGCACGATGTGTATGTATGCATAAAAAATATAACACAATGCTGTTGCAAGCAAAAAAATTTTAATATGATATCAATTGTGGTGGTTAACAAACAAAAAATTTGTGTACGTTAAAGGAGTACGACGCAAATGGACTGACAAAGAGTTGGAATTCTTGAAGACATTCTTCAAGCAGAGCTTCAAAGAAAGAAAAGCTCCAGGGTACCCAGCTATTCGAGAGTCACAGAAACATCTTCAAAGCCTGCGAAATAGGACGCTAGCACAAATTAAATCTCGGCTATGGGACCTCATCCAGAAGCAATAATTTCAGAGTGAATGAACTGAGTGAGTCTGAACGTGTTCAATATATTTTTGTTCCTTTGGCATATGACCCTCGGCCTATTGTTTTCATATCCGGAGTATCAAGAACTCCTAGTATGTAGGGTTTGGGTTGCTCGATCATAGTGATCGGTCGATCCTCGATCGGTGATCTTCGATTGGTTTTCCTTGATCGGTAACTAGTACAAGGTGCGTAACAAACAAACGCGATTTCAAATTTTGCATGTAACCATGTTTTACATTCCTGCTTTACACAATAGTATTCCTTGCATGTAACGTTGTTTTACCTTCCTGCTTTACAAAAAAGATTCCTTGTGTATATTTTAATGCACAATGAAGTGTTTACAGCTATTCATTGTAAATCGATCTTTGCTTAAAAACTGCTTTAAAAGTGCAAGATATTGTTTTTTAATCACCTTCAACTTCAAAGTAATTAGTCTCAAATAATTAAGTGATTTTCAAGAATTTGTTTTTAGGGTTAATGTAACTGCTTTTTTACCGTTTTATGAAACCCATCGCTATTATAGATCAGAACAGAATGGTGCAAAAAAAACTTAAATTAAATGTCAATGTGGTATTTTCAAAATTGATAGGTTATGGTAGACCTATTTTGAACCATTTAATGCTCAAGCAGTTGCATATGTAACATTTGTTATACTTTTGCCATATTTTTATAGCCTGGCTGATTTGAGAATCTTTACATATCCATTGCATTTTTTTGGCTTGCCAAATTAGGTGTAATAATTCTTGAATGAATTCTTAAAACGTGTGCAGTGATTTTTTTTTCAGCATGTTGAAATGCCGTTTAATTCCTTTTGATTTGTATTCAAGAAATTCCCGTAGCCAACACCATGCTTCAAAAAAAGCTTAATCATGATTTTAATGTAACCTTGTTACCTCATTTATTGTGCACATTGTAATCGGAGTCCACTTTGTAAGAAAAATCATAAGGGTCCAGACCATTTGTTAGGACTTCACGGACAGGGGGGGGTGCTGAATAAAATTTTGGGCAGCACCAGAGGGGGGGTCAAAACATTAGCCTTCTATATTCAATTTTCCTACCAACTTTCTCTCTCTCAAAACCAACTCCGAGGGGTTGGCGTGGTTCTGACACTGGTAGATGGGGGAAGAGGGGGGAGGGTCAGGACTAGTATTTGCTGGAAGACCTTCGCTACCCATAATGCAACCAAAAAACTTCAATCAATCGGGCAAATCCGACCCTTGTTTTAACACACAAGACTCTCAAGTCAAATGATATAACTATGGAAATTGCTGAAATTTTTTTTGTATTTAAGATAAAACTCTTCCACTCATTTATTTCCGCCGTATTGGTGTTTAATAGGGCCTACTAGGGTGTTCAGACTGCAGCTAAGTTGATGTGTTTAAGTACTTAAGTGATATTCTGGAAGTTGTTCTGCAGTTTACTAGTATTCATGTACATGTAACTAGTTTTTACTGTTTCTTTGAGTCTAATGTTATTGATATATGCATTGCAAATTGATCCCAAAACGTGCTTAAGTCAAATTAAAATTATTGTGAGTGTTAATGTGAGTTTTCCTTTTATTAAAAACTTATATTACCTGTACTAGTTTTGACAATTTCATTGGTATACATTACAAATTGATGCTAAAACGTTCTCAAGTCAAATTTAAATAATTGTAATACTTTAAATATATCTTTAAACTCTTTGCTTGAATAACTAGAATTTCAATTGTTTTTAATTACTTTATATGAGCTTATCTATAAAATGATTGCATGAACGCAGGAAAGCGATTGGATTTTTTTTAACATGAGCTAATTTAACAACCTAATAAATTGCTAATGAAATACTATTTCCGCTATGTATATTCGTGTTTTTTACATGTGTTCAGACTGCAGCTAAGTTGCTGTATTCATGTACTCACATGTAAGTGATGTTCTCTAAGTTGTTCTGTAGTTTGCCAGTATGCATGTAACTAGTTTTTAAGATTTCACTGAGCATAAAGCGATTGATATACATTACAAATTGATGCTAAAACGTGCTCAAATAGATTTAAATAATTGTGAGAGTTTTAATATCAGTTTTCGCTACATGAATAACTTGCGTTACTAGTTTTTACGGTTTCAGTGAGCCTAATGTTATTTTTTGATATACATTACAAATTGATGCTGAGACGTGTTTGAGTCAAATTTAAATAATTGTTGGTTTTTTGCGCTATAAATATTTATTTTCTTTACATTCTTTTTCTTTGTTTCCCAGCTTGCAGGGGGCAATCGACTGTAGATAGCCCTCTGCATGTTCCACATTGCAGTTGTAACAAAGTGTACAGTTTTGTGAAAGCCGGCGAATTGAAATATACAGCTTTGTGAAATCCAGCGAATTGAAATATAGCCTACAGTTTTGTGAAATCCAGCGAATTGAAATATACAGTTTTGTGAAACCCAGCGAGTTGAAATATACAGTTTTGTGAAACCCAGCGAGTTGAAATATACAGTTTTGTGAAACCCAGCGAATTGAAATATACAGTTTTGTGAAACCCAGCGAATTGGAATATATAGTTTTGTGAAACCCGGTCAATATACAGTTTTGTGAAACCCGGTGAGTGTATATAATGTTAATGCATAGGTCGATAGTAGATGTTTGGATCGGCATGCAAAATTAAGCATTTTAAATTTCTGACCTGGAAACACATAGTAAAGTGCGCCTGAAATCGGGTTCC
>JAQIWG010005196.1:0-14868 GCA_034695025.1 Chamaedrilus cognettii | reverse complement strand
CTCTCAAGTGTACTCTCACGCGCGTGTCCTTCGTTTCTCATTGAACATCTCCAGTTGATCTTGTCAATCTTGAACATTTATCATACATTGTTATTGGCATCTCTCATTGTAGAAGTCAATCCAGTGGCATGCAGGCTGCAGCGCGCTGCAGTAGCATTGTCGGCACAAAATATGACGGGGCCGCGTTTCATTTCCGAGGGGGGCGGGGCATTGTACACTATCGCCGACCCTTTGTACGATACCCAGTATTTTTAATCATGCAATTTGACATGATGACTTTGTAGGCTATACGTGTAGATTATGTTTTAAGTAGCCTGAACGATGCAGTTCGCATTTTGAGTTAACGTTTCTTACATTTTAGTTATTTGCGGATGTGTGTTTATTCTGGCTTTTAGATTAATAACCTTACACATCCTCAACACCTTCATTAACCTTACCAAAATCTGCTAGCAATTGCGTTCAATTATTCTACGCTTTTCCCTCTAAAAAATGCCCTGCAGGCCAGGGAACAAAGAATTTTCATGCATCCCAGAGCTTCCCGGGCGAGTCGCTGAAGTTTCACAGGACCACGGACTGTATGTAATCTTTGTGCCATAAACGGTCCCGAGACTACTAAAAAAAACCAAAGAAATTCTCAAAAATGGGCTTCCAGATTTTCAGAAAAAGTTGAGATGCGAATCCATCTCAAGCTTTGCTCTAAAGCTATGCTATCGTATACAAGTGTACGTCAGCTAATTGTGCGATGGCGTGCAAATAGTCTACTTAAAGTAAATATGAACATCACCATCAAATGTGTTCATGCATCTAGCAGCTAATGGCCAGGCTGATTGTGAAGGCCTTCTGAGCACTTCTGAGTTGTTTGCATGATGGCAGCGCTTGACGTCAGCTTGGACATCGCTTGTGCTGATATTCGATCTGAGCTCTAAGCGTCGACCCACGGACCACTTTTCACAACTGTACATTTTAAAGTTTATTATAATTTCTTTTCGTTAGGCTAGTATTAGGGGTAGGCGAAGGTTAGCTATGACAAGGTTAGGTTTGCAAAGATAGATTTGACCACACGTTCTAAAAATAGAACAAAATCGCTTGCATCCCGGTTAGTGCAGTAACTGTGTTGCGCGTAACTGAGAGCGCGACCCGCCCGGTGTCCTCAATGAATGGTCATCAAGTGAAGCTCGAGTGCTTGTCTCCGTTGCGGATGGTCGGCGTGAGAGTGGCTCCGAGTGTTTGTGCGCATCACCACTGGTCCCATAATGGTGGAGTTACATCAGGTCTTCAGGTTAGTTTCCGGCCGTCTTTGGGAAGAACGCGTAGTGACTTGTCTTGCAGGATGACAGTTCTTCCGGGATGACGCGTGCGCTTACATCACGTCTCCCCGTCGTCTCCCGTTGTCCCCTCAATAAAAATCTGTTCGGATGCCAGTTGTCACGCCTCCCCCCATCTAGCGAAGAGACGCTCGAGAATATGCGACTTGCGGAAAAACTGTGTCGCTGAAGTTAAGTTGCGCAAATGGTATATCAGGTTCTGCAAGCGGATTGTGGAAAGAACTCTTCCGGGATTTCGGCCTGATGACCTGATGTAACTCGGGCGCAGTGTGCTTGTGGGCATTATCGCTGTGACTGTGGTGCGATAGGTGCTCTTGTCCAAACAGCGGCTTTAATTATATTGTGAAGTTAAGTCTCTTGAATCATTCGAACGTGGGAGTCGTCTGATGACTGCTCATCTTGACTTTAAGACGAACGACGTGACATGTGATAATATCTGATCCGGCCCGGCCTGACACGACTGTTTAATTATTATGAAATACGAAAACTCTTTTGATGTGTCCAAATCTATTTAAATTTTCTAAATTTGGTTTGTAAGAAAACTCTGTAGTAGGCAACGAATAGAAAGTCACAGAAAGTTGATTGGTGGTGGGGGATGATTTCTATATGCGTTTCCATTCTAGTTCATTCACTACAATGCGTCTTCATTTTGCCTCATTTTAACCTTGTAGCATATCCGTCGTGTTACATTTCAGATCTACAACTTCACATTGCTTTTGAATGACTACATTATATTGGTCACAACAAGAAGATAGTACGAAAAGGTGGTAAGGCTTGTAGCGCGGCCAGCGCACTTGTGATGACTTGCATGTACATGTAGCAGTAGCTTCTGCTTTAAGGACTCAAGTTGTGAAAAATCATGTATATAATCATTGTTATTACCCTGTGATCGTTGTGCTGTGTAGGCTGCATGGGGGAGGATGTGGGGGCTCGAGTGAGGAGGAGTGTGTGGGAGGGCAGGGTCAAGTTTTCAAAATAAACAGCATCATGGAGGCACAATGCACGTGAGATACCAAAAGGGTTAAAAACCACAGGTCCATACGGGACACTAAGCATGTATATGACACCCAACATATAAATCTTCGCACTACACAGTGCCAAAGAAATGAAACAGAATGCAACTGATAGCACAGTGACTGGGGGTTAATTTCAATCTCATAGTACCGGTACGGTCAAAGTGTCATCTCAATGCATCCTCCGTCATGGATCAAGACGCACGCCCTACACCCGTGTATTATGCAGCCTCCTTACAGTATTTTGATTATAGTTTTTCGCGACACGTATTGCTTCAGTGACACGGTTGCACGCAGTTGATCTATAGCTTCAAGTGTACGAAATCAAGTTAAGCGAAAGAAGACTAACCCTTGCGTATGTGTGACCTGTACAGTCGTCCGCATATTCATGTATGTTTTGCCTCTACATTCTTTCACATATTCGTGTGTGTTTATCTTTTACGTCTTTCACATATTTGCCATGCTTGCCTCAGACTACTGTAGGACACGTTCCAACTTGCTAGCACGCAAGTGCTTATCTAATTGTCTAAACTGATCATCATTTCCCAGATAACTTAGTATGCAGGTTGGCGTCAGGACGGCATCCAAATTGAAAACCCTCAGTCATAATTCCTCAGTGACCATATGTAGGTCAGGTAACGGCAAAAGTAAAGACAGTGTTTCTATCGAACGTGATTTATCAATCGAATCCTCAAAAATCTTGGAGTTGATTTCGTAGACCCTCTTCCACCTCAACCTCAGCCGAGGTAGATAATATACCTTGAGATAAATTTTGAGTTAAATGGATTTTATAGAGCCACCTCGGCCGAGGCAGGTTCCACAGCAGATGTGCAATCACATTTTCCAAAATACGAAGTCTTGGTGAAATATTTAAGCATCATCGATAAATAATGATAATCATCGATAAATAATGATAAATATGGCTGAAACGGATGATTGGCAACGGGGATAGTCTAAAAGCACACACGCAGTGTTAGCCGCTTAGGAATAAATTTATTTGAATACGTGGCGCAAAGTTCAATTGTGTACTTTCGTTTGCCGTTGCCGTGTCTAAATTTAACCGCCATTTTATTGTCAATTGATATTAGGAAAGTAGTTCTTATGAAAGTAGTTCTCAATCCTGACCACGCATGTGTTAAGTACAATATGACAATACTTAACGTGGTGCAAGATATGATTACAGAAAGATCACTTTTTTAAATCAATCAATAAATATTATAGGATCACTCATTATATAGGCCCCGCCGCATTGGCTCGTGAGCAATTTAGGCTCCGCCTCCGACATGGCTAATCTCCGCCTTCGCCTTATAGGCCTCACAGGCAAGCTTAGCTCGTCATGGGCCGACTCATTGGGCCGCCTCGTAATGCCTGCCTTATACATCTAGCTTCATACACCCCTCCACTTAGACCCTGCCTCATAGACCCCGCGGCTATGACCCGTTTCGCTAAGTCGTCTTACATGGATCTTCTCTCTATGATTGATAGGGGGAGACACATGTACGTGACATTGTATACTTAGGTCGAATTGGCGAATTGGCGAATTGGCGAAGAAATTGGGTTTAACCCCGGTACAACCAGTCCGAGAGAAGCCGGGATTTCAGCTTGCAAGTGTCCTACACTTTAAGGGGCAAACTTCTCCCACCCTTTCCTAACATCATCTAACTCCTAATTCTTGCATGTAGCCTGCACGGCGAACGTGAGCCTAATGTTCATGCGAAAATGGGTTTGCAGGGATTTATCTATCCTTTACCAAAAAATAAGAGCTGGAACAACCCCCCCGTCCCCCCAATGGACAATGCCTGTAATGCTGAACATTTTTTGTCGGTGCTCAGACCACCATCCACCAGGGGCGTGGCGTGGGGGGGAAGCATTGCCCCCCCAAGATTACTGGTCAATCGTATAGCATGGTCATATAATTACAATAGTCCACGGATATCAAAAGCATCAGATCATCGGGCCCAACCAATTCGAGGGCTACAATCGGCTCTAACCAATGAGAAGGCTTACAGGGACCGCAACACCCAGTGCTCTAACAAACTAAATTTTAACCATGTTTCACATTATGCCTGCAAAACGAATACTGGTGAAAGTCTAGGCCTATAAACTAAATATCTTCCATCGATTTCGGCAAAGACGTCACCATTGACAATATAGCCTACTCTGTATAGCAATTATACAAATAACAGCCATACAAATGCAAATGCCGGGCAACATCGGCGCGTTCTGGGTGTGTCGCACTCAGCTTCCGTTGTCAGGAGCTTTGAGCACGTTTTAGCGAACACTCACTTGCTCATAATCTACACTGTGTGTGTTTGTAATAGAATCTATTGATTTGATTTGATTGTTGTATCTGATTAATTCAACGTTCAGCTCCTTTTGGATTGTCTTGGTGTGAGAGCCGTCAGGCTGTCACCAGACGAGTGGTTAAATGACAAGGGTCAAAGCAAGCATAGAGCATTATCTTGTGCGAATGCCTAAATTTTTTATCTCCACTTAAACTTTAACTGATGTATTTTGTAAACATGTTATATTCTTGTAGGCCTACAACTGCACAAATTTCTTGATCTGTCATTTTATTTAAGTTAGGTAGACGCACCCGGTGGAATTGTATTAAGTGTAATGTGTTGTTTGAAAAAATACATTAAAATAAAAAAGAGCACGCATGATCCGGATCTACTATCCTGATGCGTGTGATACACGGAGGCTATCATTTAACGTGCATTGCCTCGCACGACACAGGCGTAAATGAGTACCAGGCATTGTGTCCGAGAAAGATTGGCGAAGTGTAATGACGCAGTCGGCTCCGTTCATATACACACAGTTGCCTAGCTGATAAGGACGCAACCACAGGGGAGTCAGGGGGGTCCTGGCCGCCCCAACTTTTGGGATGACGTCTCCATTTTTAAGATGGATTTGATGGATGTGAAGTTAATGATTTGAGATGGATTTGAAGTTAATTTTTAACGTGATTTTCCATATAAAATTTTCTTTATTTTTGTATCCTAAGTAGTTGTATTACCTTAAACCTCTGGCGGTCTGACCCCGACCTCCTCAACGTTTAGAGTGTGTTTGCGCCCCTATGCGTGATATGGGACCTACCTACGGCAGCTATAATTCTTGTCTGCTGAACTACCACAGATAGCGGATGAGCTCGAAAGTTACGGGTGTTACTGAGTAGGGTTATGGATCAACTGCATGAATGCAATGCTGTACACCTTTTTTTTTCCTCGGACAACTTCTGGAGTGCCGTGCCATGACCTATGTAGTCTCTAGGGTGCTGCACACTCCTCGACATGATGAGGTGCTGTCATCTCCGTTATTTGATTTCTTGACGCGCCGTTGGCAGCTGGATCAACCACAACACCTACGTTATAGCATACACAGTTCAGCTGACTCTGGATCTGATTCGCCAGCTTGCTTCCAGGACTAGTGAGCTGTGACGGGTGCTCAAGCTAGCGTAGTCTACGCTGCACAGTCGCGTCTATTGTCGCCATCCACCGATTCAATGTGAATATGTAGCAGTACATGTTACGGGTGTTACTGAGTAGGGTTATAGAACAACTGCGTGTTGCACTGTAACGATATTCCAATTTGAGCTTTATCCCAAAATGGGTAAATTATCCTTTAAAAAAGGTAATGGGCTACCTTATCGGTCATTTCACAAATGCACCGGCCTTCATTTAAAATCCTATTCGGCGTTAAGATTGGGCAAGCCCGAGAAATGCATCTCTAAACAAAAAACGAATGGATTTAAACCCGCGTCGCCAGTGTGGCAGGCGGCGAACATATCGCTGAGCCACCAAGGCTCACGCACTAACAACTGCGTGTTTCTTATACCATCATTCAATGCTCGTAGAACGCGAAGATTAACTTACAATTTTATTTTAACTTTCTAGTTAACCTAAATTTAAAGTTTGACTGGTATGAGTAGTTCTAAATTCCAACAGATGTCTGGAAACAAGAATAAATCGGATTGGGCAGTGGGGAAAAAATGGTTTAAAATCTTTGATTTCTCAAATACAAATCTGTAACAGACTGGAGTGCTAACACATACTTTATTCTTTCGGTGCAGAACTCACTAGCATGGGAGAGGCATACTGACAAAAATGTCTAAACCCAAAAAACATCTACAATTGGAGAGGGGGGGAATCAGGATAAACCGAGAAGGGTACGTCCTGGTCCATGAAGGGGACATGTCTTAAGCGGCGACGCTTCTGTAAATATTAGAAATTGAACACTACATTAATTCGACAACGTCCGTTTGTTGATCCATATGCCTTTTGTTGATCATATCCCTTGTGGTAATAAATGAGCAGAGATATATGCAACGGGCCAACATTAGAAGTAATTACGACGCTGCCATGAAAACTTAAAATTGCATCTAAATTCGACGTTAAATGCGTCAAAATTGAGTTAAATTCTCTAAGTGGCGGCCAAGATGGCGGCCGTGCCTAAGTTACTGGTTTGCGAGCCATTGTCCTATATCGTCGCTAATTTCGAGATGCATGCTGCTAAAACCCTAAAATCGATACAGTTTGACTTCTACTCGTTGGAAACATTGATACTAGCGAGGGACACGTTTTCGAAATGCGGCGAGGAACTCGAAAACAATAAATGGCCCCGTCCGGCGCGCCTTCGCAAGGATAGTTTCGAAATAGACTCGAAGCTGGTGACCTAATGCTTCGCGCCGCAATAGACAGTCTTCTGGCAATCTGGTCGTTCGTCGACGAGAACACGCTTGCGGAGCGTCTGCCGACCTTCGTCGCCGCCAATCCGGACAACCTGCCCACGGCGGAGCTCGCCGAGAAAGACCTGCAGGCGATCATGATCAAGTTGAACACACTGGACAAACTAATGATCGAGTTAGATAACAACATGGATAACTGTACAAAGACTGTCATGTGTCACAATTCTGACTGAAGGCAGTCGTCAGTGGTGAGCGAGCGACGGCTCTGTCCGCCGACGCGGTTGATGGCGTCCCTCATCCGTCCTCTGGGTCGACGTCATGGGGCGATTGCCGCATAAGTTCTGGCCAGCTCGAGAACAACTCGAGCGCCCAGGAGAACGACGGCGACGGGAAGTGGGAGATGCAGCGGTCGCACAAGAAGCGCAGGATTGAGAGGGGCGCGACTCCGCCGGGCCCTTCTGCGCCTTCTTTCGCAGCTGTTGTTAGCTGCGCAGCCTATTCTTCAGAGGCAGACTGGCTCTACCTCGTCCGCTTCCGCTCAGAAAAAAAAAGTTTTAGGTCACTCGACAACTGCTACTCTTAAGGCCTCGAAGAATCTGTGGGTATAGAAGTCTGTGTTCTGCCTAGGCAACATCGACGCGGGCTACAATGATTAAAATGTTTAAGAGTTTGTGGAACCCACGGGGGCTCGAATTGTCACATACAATCTGTTGAAGCTCTTGAAAAACTAGCCTGCTGGTAATCTAATAGCCAACAGATTTTGAATCGCAATTTTCTCTGGAGATAGTAAAAAGTTGTTAAACTCCAGAAATTGGTGTTGGGTATAAGCATCCGCAAATGGATTTTTAAGCCAAGAGATCAAACAAATAACAGGCCTGTTGAAACTCATGTTGATAGGCATGTTGTTACTAGTGATTAAGGCACTGGAGAAACTGGCACTGGCTCAAACCACCCAATGTCGGTCAGTTAATTTATTTTTACTGATGGCTTCTATAACCGAAGTTTTAGCTGTTACTAATTTTAAGGCTGTACGTTTCAATATGCACTGTCACAGGCATGGCATTTCAATGTTGAAAATGTTATGCTTAGGTACGTCAGGTGCGAAAACAGCGTCCAATGATGCAGCTAGCAGAGGGTACTGCTTAAGGGTCAACATTGTATCTCAGCGTCCTGAAAAGGGTAATCTAATCTCAGTTATGAAAACTTCTCTGAGAGACAAGAAGGTAGTCCTACTTCAGGTAGACACACATGTAGTGTCAGCTGAGAACGCTGAGATTTTCATGTATGCATCTCAGATGTTGTCCCATTTGACATCATAGTTAGGCCTACGCCAGAAGATTTTAGACCATTTCCAAAAGCAGGTGCACGTAAACAGCTAGAAAAAGAAACTGAGCTTAATAAGAATTTTCATTGACACGCCCATCAAGGCCGCGATAGAATAAGAGGCTCTTGCGACGAAGAAGAAGACAATGGAAGCCGCAAAAGGAAAAGAAATTACAAAGAAAGACAAAGGAAGAGCAACCATTGAAATTTGCAGCAAAAATTATTACAAAATTAAATCTAAATAAGCCGAAAAATAACAAAATCGAAAGAGTTTCTGCTTTGAAAAAGGATATCCATGCTGTGTTTGCAATGGTGATTCTGGCACAGATGGGGATCTTAAGAATAAAGAAGACTGGTTTGAATGCAGGGTGTGTGTGTGTTGTATGCGCATGAGTCGTGCGGTAACGTACCATGGAATCACTTTGAATGTCTAAGTTGCTGAGACAGTGACTGGGGACAATTTAATTTATTTGTGTCAATATATCGTGAAAGATAACGCCAATGAATGGCATGAGATACTGCAGCCTATGTAGGCCTATGGAACTAGGAAGATGCGCTTTAGAATAGACTTTGACATTGAACTGAAACTTGCCGAACGATGTGGCTGTGTCGCATACACGTTACGTTTTCAGGCCATGTTCCAATGTACCCCGGCTTGTATTCCACCGTACCCCGCCATAGGCCACAGTGGAACACTTTGGTAACCTTTAAAATATCGCACTTTTCATAAATATTACTTGATTTTTTTGATAAAAGTTGAATCCAAGTTTAGCTTAAGATACCATATCATAAAAATATGAGTCCAACAAACAATTATAAAGACAAGTATGAGCAAGCAAATATAAGTGGTACAGTTCACAATGTTCACATTGCCTCCTGCACTAACCACCCACCCCGCTATAGTTACCAGTAAGTCACACCTTCAGATCTACGACATTCTCATCCTGAGACCAGGCGCTGTATTTGCCGGGACGCCTCTGCCGAGCTCTTCTCTCCCCGAATATTCCATGATATCAGTTAACTATGCCATTTGTGAGAACTACCTCAACATGAATACCAAATACAGGAAAAGATCACGGTAGCCTAAGTTACATTACAGGTTACTTGTAATTCCTATGAGCTCAACAGAGACGTCCGCCTTCCAAGACCCCAGAGTGCGAATGTAAAGAGTTCACCACAGGAACGCCTGACAACGCCCACAGCAACCAGCAGCTAGCAGCTGTGCTAGCAGCTAGCAGCGGTGCTAGGCCTATCGAGAGGTAGTGAAGGAAATTGATTTAAGGAAGGATAATTCCGTCACAATATACTTCGAGTTTTGATATGCGATAGAATTCATAATCCTAATTGTACTCAAATCCGCCATTTACACTAAAAGAAACAGTGACTGTTACGGGGTAAAAGATCTTTACCTTTTACGCCGTGACAGTCACTGTTTCTTTCAGTGTAAAAGGCCGCATGCTCAATTAGAGCTTAGCTCGGTGCTCATCTTCCTTCTTTCATTAGGCCTTGAGCCCACACGGCTTGATAGCCATTGCATTAGTAGCGTGGCCAGTGCTACACGCGTAGCGCTTGTGGTTACTGTCCCCGACACAACATCTGCTACTCATTCATGGCGGTCAGGTGAGTGAACCGAAGCAAGTGCATATGAATAGCTTGCTGGAGGCAATAACCTTCAGCAAGCTATTCACGTGCACTTGAGGGGATTTGAACACTTGACCTCCCGAGTGAGAGACGAACTCTCTATCCACTGCGCCACCGAGCCGCACGTTACAGCGTCCGTACGCTTGTAAAGATACCAGCAACGTCGTGCATACATGTACATTGTTCATGCCCCAGTCTACAAAATCACTGAATATCTCGGAAAGTAGTGAGTTTGCGATTTCAGTATGTCATAGACAGTTTTGTTGATCAGAGGATAGTCCTTGGATCGCACGGTCACTCCGCTAGCGAACCAGGCGACCCAGAGCCCGTACGTTCCTTTGGTGACGACGGCGTGGTCCCACAGCGAGGCGATGGCGAGGTCCGTAGCGGGCGTGTGTCCCTCCGAGCACACGACGTGGGGGCCCTTGATGTGCTCGCGGCACCACGCCAGGTCATCGCTTAGCGCGACGAACAACACGCGATAGTGCTGCAAGCTGAAGTAGTCCATCGCGCGCCGGAAAAAATCAGCTTCGACAAAATCCCAGCCCATACCTCTGCGTTCGTTAGAATCCATGTCAGTGCGCCGGACGTGTATGACAACTTTCGTGTGCTCAACATCGCTTCATTCAGGGGGCGTGGCATTTTTCAGAAACGAAACTGCCGAATCCATGGATTCCTTCTTGAATGTAAATTCTTCACGCACCTCTGCTTCCGATGCCTCGAAGTAGCGACTCGACTGCGGAGCACCTTTCAGAGAAATATTCCTCTGAGGCAAACGCTCGGTCGCGTTGCTATATATGACGTTATTTTCCGCCTTAATGACAAGGAAGTTTGACTGCGGGCTCGTAGCGATTCTGTTATCGACGTCGATCGTCATTCGAATGTTGAACTGATGCTGAACGTATTTCTCGGTAGGGCTCCACAGCGGCGTTCTGTTGTTGCGCCGCGCCACTCCGAGCAACCTGGCGTACTGGAACAGGCAGTTGCCCAAACGACAGCCATTGTGGAATCCCCGCACGAATAAACGCAAATGGGACTCGTTTAAAGCTGGTTGTGGATATTTTATGAAAATATATTTGTGAAGCGGATCCTTAGGTGATACCCCACACAACGTGCATAGTCCGAAAAGAAAGACGAGAGAAAATAATATCAAAATTCTTCGGATTTGCTTTCGAAGCCGCTTCGGAGTTGGCATTTCTCATGAATTTACATGAAAGAAATACACCGTCGCATCACAATGAAATGATGCTGCTGTTAAATTCCTCAATGCAAAAGGGACAATGCAACAATTATATTGAAGTTCTAGACCGTTTTAGCGTCGAAAGACGTCATCGGGGATCTATCTTGCCGTCAGTATCTTTGCTTTCAAAGCTGTACAAAAGTTCTTGTAAAAAGTAGTCTAGGAAAAAGAAAAAAAGTTAGTCAAACACAGTAGTCGTCCGTGTCTGTTGATAATTATCAACAGGTTTAGCTGATTATAATCAGCAACACGCTAAGCGTCGTTGGATCGCCATTATGGTACGTTAAATGGCGGTTTTCATTAGTAACCACGCCCTATTATTATATGCTACAAAATATTTTTAATGGGCATTGTTGATTGTAGACCATCATATAGGTTGTTAATTTACTATTTTTATCCAAAGTAAAAGAGGCCTATCGCTGTTAATTGCATGATTTGAAGCTCATCTAAATGAGCTCTCAGGTGTGGCTGTTTCAATAATCGGCAGCCGGCAGCCGGAAAGCTACTAGATTTACAAATTGATATAATTTAAATAAATTTAGAAAAGCATGATACAAAATGATAGTGCATGTACATGTACGTGTCTAAAATGTGACCGATTCGGATTGGAAGTGGTTCGGATAGCGGTACGGTTGTGGTTGTTTTGTTACGAGTGTCGCTCTTTTACCAAATTTCTCAAGCGCACTGCCAAACGGCGGGTCCCTGGCATCCAACCTCTTCACAAATAGCGGTTCTCGGCCATTCTCTTCATGCTTCCAGACGATTTTTTTCTTAGTGTCTCATCTATCACACCCACTCGCTTCCTTCCCCTCATCCTCTTGCCCTTCATTCTTCCTTCAGTATTTCGCTCATCAATCCCTCTCCTCTCACCGCGGGTCTTTTTTGCCGCACCCTGTATATAGTGTCTGCAACTGCCTGGGATCCACAGCAGAAGTCAGTCTATGATTGGATGGAGTGCTTGGCCACTCACATCCTTGCCTATTGCCTCCATTAGACACTATCCCCTCAACAGTAGCGTGAAGCCTACAAAGCGAGATCACGTTGTAAACAGATGACCAGAGTTATTTTTAGATCTGATAAAAGCGGCGTAACGTTACGCCTCCTTTTTAAGCAAGTAGCGTCATCGTACGCCTGTGCCTTTGACAAATGAAGTAACCTACAAGTCCGGTTGTACACCACTTTATTTACTTCTATCTAGACACCGATTAAGGGGTGAGAGGGTGGGGGTGCTGCTAGAAATTAGCTAAGACCTTTTTGGCATTGATTGTACGTTTTTAGCCCCTTAGAATAACTATACCTCCTGAAGTTTGGCCTAACTATACGGAATCCGCGTGAATGCTCAACGTCACTGGACTATCTTACACAGTTCAATGGCAGCGGGCTGCATTTTTCCCTTCAGTCCAACCTCACGAGCGGGTGGAGGGTGACAGAAATGTTTGGGGTCACGGGCCGCCTCATACCTTACGAGGGCAGCACTTTGTGGGGTCGCGGGCCGCATCCAATGCATGCTAGCATTTTGACCCACGGGCAGGGCGCACTTTGGGGCGGGGTCACGGGCTGCAAAAAGCCTCAGGTGGGTCGCACTTTTGGGGTCGCGGGCCGCATGCAATAAAAAATTTCGACCCTCGGGTGGGCCGCACTTTGGAGGTTCGCGGGCCGCATTTGGCTCGCGGGCAGCTACTTTGACACCACTGACCTAGAGATCCTAGAATATCTTATACATGCAGCCGGTGCACCTGATCTTAAAACCGCATTTGCAGTGTTCATTTTAGGAGCGTAGTACGCCTAAAACAAGTTTTTTTTTTAAAGTCATTACGAATATTTAGAAACGGGTAGGTTGTGTCGTGCGTTGCGTCACGCGTGAAATTGAATGACTTAAGCGTAGGGCTACGCGTGTTTTAAGATCTGGTGGCGTAACCGCTGCCTGTGTTAGATAGCCTAGTCCAGTGAAGTGGAAGATTGACACGGATCCGTTGGTTCGGAATAGTTAGGCCTATGTAGTTATAATTTGAATAGTTGAAAAGAGACAGGACAGTCAGTCTTGTCCCCTTTCAACTATTTAAACTATGACTACTTTAAGAACATAAGAACTTAAGAACTACGTTAAGAACGGGCCTGAACGGATTCGCCAATGTCTGTCAGCACCACAACCCACCCCCCCCCTCCGCTCAGAAGTTCTCATCCGAAGCCGGTATATTAGTGCTCCTAATATGCCACGCATTGTTTCAATGGTGCAGGCGTAAAACGACGCAACTTTTTAAAGAAGGATGCGTAACGCTACTCCAGTTTGATCAGGGTTAAAATGTACTCTGCGCATAAGTCAACGCCGTCCTTATTGATTTTGACGCTTAATGATACGCCTACCCGCTTCTGATGTATAGTAGATTAGCTTATTAACTTGCCTTGGACTACTGGTTGATTATTGAAATGGATTGTTATCTTCTTTTGAGTTTGTTGGTAGAAATTGAGGACTAGCTTCACTTCTATAGAGACTACAACGCTTTCGAAGTACATGATCGTATTGTATTTAATGTCATCGTTAACTATTTTACAACTCTAGCTCGATTCTCTTGCTTGATTCAGTTCTTCGGCTCTCGGCCGTAAGGCAACTTGTAGATAGCTAGGTAGTTCTGTCCATCCTTGCATCCTGCTTCCCTCGGTTTATATACCTTCTATAAGATATAGTCGAGGTCCACAGAATACAGGTTAACTTAATCAAATCAAGCAATTGAGTAAAATCAGCACAAATACATCCTATAGCAAACGCATGCAATCAGACCAAAATAAGACCAAACTCGGAACAAACTCAGAACAAAACAATTAGTCACTTTCAGCGTAGGCTTATATCCTGCCCTCTGCCTGTTTGTAATACTCAGATCAAACTCAGAACGAAAGCGATTAATTATTCAGATCAAACTCAGAGCAAAACCCATTCATCACTCAGACCACACTTAGAACAAACTCAGAACAAACTCCATCAATCACTGCCAGCATAGTCTTATATCCTGCCCTCTCCGTATACGATAATTCTAATACTACATTTCAAATTAGGCGTAGAAATTTTTAAAAAAACCTTGTTTTAAGCGTGTCTACTAAAATTAGCGCGGCTTCCACATTACCAGCATTAAAAGCCTCTTTGGGAAAACGATGCTCGAATTCCCTTCATCCCTTATTGTCGTACATTTAGCGTTTAAATGCTGATTTTCTTCGTCTGAAAAGCTTGGTCACTCGTCTTGCTGTGAGCACCGAAGAAACATAGCAGATCTTTGCTTGGGTGTAGCATCGGGCTATTGACATTGACAAGGACAGAGTTTGAGTCTGAGATTTCAGGGCACAGGACGCTGTGGTGCATAAGGAAAATGGCAACAAGGTTTAGGCGACAAAATAATCTTGTTAGCTAACGTTCAAATGTTAATTTATTTTAAAAGCAATTAGTAGGCCTAACCTTAACGATGAGCACCGGTGTTATATGACCACGCAAGTTTAAACGCGCCACGACTCGAGCCGGTGAGTTCTGTACGCGCTGCAGCTTCTTGATGTTTGAAACCTTGATGCCGTAGAACAGCGAGTTGCAGTAGTCGAGCCTGGTGCTGACGATGCTGCATGCGATGGTGTTTGCTACTCCACGATCGAGCATAG
>JAQIWG010005195.1:0-14868 GCA_034695025.1 Chamaedrilus cognettii | reverse complement strand
GATCAGGTAGAAGATCAGGTAGAAGATCAGGTAGAAGATCAGGTAGAAGATCAGGTAGAAGATCAGGTAGAAGATCAAGCAGAAGAGGACTAATAATGTTTACATGTATGGCTATGCATGGGAACTTTGGGTTATGTTCATTGCAAGTAAATGACTTGTGATTCGTGATTTTGCGGTAAAGGAAGTGCGATAAACTTGTTTTGGACTGCCGCCTTATGAAACGCAAGAGAAAACCGGTCATGTAGACTACATTTCTTTTGCTTATCTAGTAAGGCGGTTGTCCAAAAAAGTTACATTGTTTGCTGTTGGTTAGGTGCCTCACATTATTTCCATGCTGTTCCCCAGGTGTCCGACTGGTACGAGAAGGTTGGAGACGCGTACCTCGCCCTCAAGGACCTCGGGGACTCGCTCTCCGCCGCACAGGCCCTGCGCGACAACCACGCCAAGTTTGAGCGCGAGGCCCGGGTACGCACTGTAGTGTTAATACTGTGATAATCGAAGATGGGCTGGAAATGTGTTAATACTCTCTGGATCAGCTTTATTTTAGTCTTAGTCACAATAAACGGGTGTTTATCATGGAAAAGAGCTTCGAATAGCTTTAATGCGCCTTTCTTTGGACGATTATGAATTGTGTTCAACTGTTGTGTCTTGAAAGTTGATGACTTCTTCTTTTTTATTTTTTATTTTATGAAATCATTGCGGCTTGAAGCAAGCCTTCATTGCCACAATAAAATATAATTGTCGCAGCTAGCAGATGCTTTTAAATTTTGAAGGTAGCTGCTGGCGCTGACATTTGGTTGAATTCAGAATTTTCCCTATTTCAGTAGAGTAACTTGTATTGCCGAAAATCTGCTAAAACTATTGCCTGATATTTGTTATGCAATGAGAATTTTTGCAAATATAATTGCCAGGCCTCATTAAAAGATCAGCCAATTCAAACTAGTGGCTTCCAGAATTCGCAAATCTATTCCACTGAACCAACTCTGCTGATTCGTAGAGGCTCTAAAACGCATTTCTTTGCATTGTTTTTTACACGGCGGCAATATCGGCCTGTAGCCGACCAGACATCACGTCATTTAAACGCCCTTCTGCTCCTCAGTTCCAAGCAGAATAAATAGAAACGGCAAGATCTTTGGGATTTGTGTAAACAACCTAAACAGCACCAGATGTGTCCGGATAGTGTGTGCGCTGCAGCCAGCCTCGCTGCCAGTTGCAAGAAGTTTGCAGCAGTACAGAAATACTTAGAGGAAAGAAGTTCAGTTGCTCGGAAGTAATGGCCTCTCCCATTTCACTCTTCTTTCTTGGGAAACTTAACTAGTGTAGGCGTTGTGGCGTAAGTGTCGTTAGTGGATATATGAGACGATTCTCTGGGAGGCCCTTGAGGGCCAATGTATAAAACAATGAATATACAACGTGATGAATAATGGGTATGAATAATTGGCTTTGCCCAGATATTGCAGAATTATCACTATCTGGGTGCTGTGGAACGAGGCGCTGTGGTGCAATCGTTAAGGTATAAGGACAAGAAGTCCCAGGTCTAGGGATCGAATGCCGTCACTCAAAACTACGAAACCATGGCTTTACAGGTCCTTCAGCAAGGCCTTTAAATACACAGTTATAGTAAACTGTTTTGCAGTTTATTACTACTTGACGCTACTTTAGGAATAAATTACTTGATATGACAAGTGTCGCTAGCTGCTAACCATTGCGTCAAATAATTTATTATTCTGGCTGGCGTCAGAAAGGACATCCGGCCATAAAAACCTGGTCAAGCAGTCTTTACCAGGAGCCAAAAAGTCTACATGCATTTTAAACATGGACTATATTTGCCTTTGCGTGCAGCAATCTCTGTCTGATATAATTAATGACATCATCAGTGACGTCATTGATGACGTCACCGCAAGTGACGTCACTAATGATTGCATGCACATGCAGGACATCCAAGAGACGATCCTACGTCTGGTGCGCACGGCGGATCACCTCGTCCACTCGGCGCGCGCCGACGCAGAATCGGTGCGCAAGCGCCTCCAGGTCGTCGACAACAAGTGCGAGGGCTTCATGACGCGCCTGGACACACGGCGCAAGAACCTCGCGCTTTCCTGCACCTTCTTCGCACTCGCACGAACGGTCTTGCACAAATGCCTAATTCTTCTTTGAATGCCTAATTCTTGTACTAATGTTTAGCTCTTGTTTTAATGACTAATTCTTGTCCTAATGCTTAATTCTTGTCATAATTCCTAGTTTTTGTGCTAATGCCCGAATTCCTGACAGGTCTGTTGTTTTGCTTTCTTCTGATGCCTATATATCTTGCTCTAGTGCCTAAGTTCTGCCCTAATGTCTTTCTCTTGTCTTGCCCTGTTGCAGGCTCTAAGCAAGTTGGAAGAGATAGATCGTCAGCTGGCGGGCACTGACCTCCCCCGCTCCAGCTCTGCCCTGTCAGAGCTGCACGCCTACCTGTCCTCGCTCATCATGGACACCTCGGCGCCCGCGCTGCATGAGGGTCGTGCCCTTCTAGAGAGGGTCGGGAAGGACGACCCCGGCGCGCAGGGCGTCAAGGCCATGGTGAGTGGGGTATTCTGGGGCGTTCTTGGGCATTCTGGAACATTCTGCAACATTCGGAAATTTCTAAAATGTTCTATAGCATTCAAAGGCATTATTTATAGTCATGCCATTTTTTAGAGGGTCGGGAAGGACGACCCACCCCGGCGCGCAGGGCGTCAAGGCCATGGTGAATGGAGCGTTTCAAAGTGGTTTGGAACATTGTGAAGCATTCCGGAATGTTCTGGAACATTCTGAAATGTTTCATGACATTCTAGGCTGTTATTGAGGGTTGTGCCCTTCTTGAGAGGGTCGAGAGGGACGACCCAGGCGCGCAGGACGTCAAGGCCTTGGTGAGCTTTCTAGGACATTATGGAACATTTGAAGGTGTTCTGTAACTGTCGCAAATATTCTGGAACAATAACGTTATTGTATAATAACTGTGAGAATGCCCAAGAGTTACTTATATATACAGTATATATTTTTTTCAGCACAGAGTAATTTTATTGTCAACCCTGGTACACCTCCAACCCTGGCACTCTGGCACCCTGGTAAGGGCTCGGTATTTGCAGTAATACTTGAGGTGCTTAGATTAGGGTTAAGGGTAAGGTTGGGCTGTTGTTGCTGTAGATGGACACTCTACAGGAGCGTAGCGTGAGGCTCGAGGGCCAGTGCAAGGCTCGCTACGAAGCTGAGAGTATATAGTTTGATTTGAATTTAGTGTTTAGGGTTAGGGTTAGAGCTAAGGTTGGGTTGTGTGGCTGCAGATGGAGACGCTTCAGGAGAGGAGCGTGAGGCTCGAGGGCCAGTGCAAGGCTCGCTACGAGGCTGGAGAACGTAGCGAAGCATTCAACAACTTCATGGACAAGTTCAACCAGGTGCGTTGGCTTGTATACTCATATCATATATTCTTCTTTCTGTCTGTAACTTCTTTGCATTTGGCACCAACAGCGCAGTGTACATACAAGACCATGTCATTCAACTCTTTGTTGTAATATCCTCAAATGTGAGTCATTTAGAAAATATTATCACCTTTAAAATAGCACCTAAATTGGAAATAGAATGAATAGATCAGTGGATGTTTTCTAACACGTTTTTCTACTGCCCTACAACCTTGATAATAATGTTTTAATTTTAAAGTCGTGACATTGAGTGCTTCTGTTTTCCGTGGCATCCAGTTGAACTCGTGGTTGATCCACGTCGGCCTGGCGACAGTTAACCAGAATACCGACATGGGCGCCAACCTTTCGTCTGGACGCGACTTCATCGAGCTGCACGAGCGACTCGACGAAGACATGAGGGTATTTATCTTCTTTTCATTTTTCTTTCTATGGTCTATAGCACATAGACCATATTTACCCCTGGCGGGATGCTAGGATTTTGCCAAAACCGTCCGCCGGGAGCAAAATTGTACTTCAAGATATTGGTGCGGGTCAAAATTATTAACAAGCTCTGTTAAGACTGGTGTTAAGTATAGAGAAGTAACGCTCGGCATGATGTAGAAATGGAGAAGCACTGTTAAGAGAATTGTGTTAAAGATAGAAAAGCACCGTTAAGGGTGGCCTCAAAAAAGTTCATCTGCATCCCCTTCCCCCAGTCGTCAGTTCTGCATAGAAGGCAAATGCTCACCTTCTTGAACAAAACCCTCGCTGAATAATTTTGTATGATAAGTTATGTAATATCTGGAGCGCGGTGAGAACAAGTACAAGGAAGAAGAAACAAGGCGAGATCGCCACCCTTTCTTAATTACTAAATGAACTAGTAGTTGATGCATTAGCTAGCATTTAATAGACTATCTAGTTCATCACTTATTTGATTTCAGAACAAGCGCGGCGAGGTGGCCGCCCTTTCGACGACCGCCGAGGAGCTGGCTAAGTCCGGCGACGCAGCGTCCCTGTCAGCGCTCGAGCGCGTGAAGGCATTCCGTGTGCAATGGGACGAACTTGCCGCGGCCGTGCAGCAGCGCCTCAAGCTCGCACACACTTACTGCGCCTTCCACAAGAAAGCGCAACAGGTAAATTACGCACTGTAGGGCTACACAAGAAATTTATTAAACAATCCTACTTTTTTATCCGATAAATCGTATCGTATTATTCTGATAAATGTTCATGTTTTCACACGTGTATACAGGTTTCAATACTGGTGAGGACGGCAGAAGCTGGGATGTTACGTTCATTGCTTTCAAGGCCTTCCTTACGCCAATCAGAGCGATAAACAATTTGAGATGTTGGCTGGTATTATTTGGTTGGTTGGCTTGGATATGGTTGGCACTATTGTTTCGTTAATGGCGTTGCTGAAGGGCCTGTAATGCGTGCTCTCATGGTTGTCAGCTAGGAGATTTGAACCTCGGACACAAAAGATTTCATACCAATATTTCAATCGCTATTTGAATTCCAATGTTGTGGTTCCAGCTGGCGATCCAGATGGATGTTCTTGAGGAGTACCTTAAGATCGAGAAGCTGGACGCGACGCAGGTCCCTGACTCGGCGGTCCAGCACAAGGAGGAGAACTTCAGCAAGATGAACACGGAGTTCACACAAGTACAATCGTCGGGGAAACAGTTCATCAAGGAAGCCAACGAGGCAAGTGTTTTCTTCAGTATACTGCCATGTGAAGGAGCTTGTAAACAACTTTAGTATGCTCTCAAAATGGGAAACTTATTATAGAAAGATTTGATTCATATATTCGCCAAGTTCAGTCCAATGTAGATGCTCGGCAAAAAAAGGTGCTCAGATATTGACAGTGGACTATTAATTCCTACACAGTGTGAAGAAATGAAAAAAAATTTGAGCTTAACTTCTCAGTTTGAGTTGGAATTAGACACATAGTTTTGAACATTAAGGCTCATTTTGTTAGGAAGAAACCAGGCATTCGTCCTCAGTGTCCTATAAACCACAAAAATCAAAAACCATTTTTACTTCATTACGTGGTTACTATCAAAGCAGAAATACTTTATATTGAAATTATATGAGTTTAAATTTATACTAACATAGAATTCTAAAATACAGAAAATTATATCTATATTAAATATTAAAAATTGAAAGGATCTTGATTATATTTAATGAATTGGCGAAGCGTTGTGGCCGAGTTGTCTAAGTCGCGGACTTCGGATTGCGAGTGTGGCAGAGAGTCGGTTCTAACCCGGCCACGGCAAGAGATTTTGAGTCACTTTGTGCACCCTTGGCAAAGGTGCTTAACTTCGTCAGCCCTGCTAATAATCATCCATTAGGGTGGCGTGCAGTAGAGAAGTTGAAGTTGAAGTTGTTTTGATTATCGGATATCTGCCCGGCCGCCGCAGGTGAAGGTGGATGAGAAGCTGGACAGGCGGCGCGCGATTGTCGTTGTGGAGACGATCCTCTCGCACTTCTCCCAGCGCAAGTTCCTCATCACGGACTACTACGAGCACTGGAAGGTGCACGTCACCACCGGGCAGCAGTTCAAGTCTCAGTGGAACACCTTCGTGCAGGACGTGCGCAAGGTAGGGGTCAGGGGTTAGGGGTCAGGGGTCAGGGGTTGGTGATCAGGGAACAGCATCAAAGATTATCGCACGAGCAGGATTCAAGTTCCTGTGAAACGAGTTTGTGCAGTACGTCTGCAAGGTAGGGGTCAGGGGAAGGGATTAGAGGTCAGGGATTAGACGCCGAGGGTCAGGGTTGAAG
Source organism: Chamaedrilus cognettii (assembly GCA_034695025.1). NCBI lineage: Eukaryota > Metazoa > Annelida > Clitellata > Enchytraeida > Enchytraeidae > Chamaedrilus > Chamaedrilus cognettii. The sequence goes on along the minus strand of JAQIWG010005195.1, from coordinate 8,671 downwards.
ATTAGGGAATAGGATCAAAGATTATAACATGAGAAGAGTTCAAGTCTCAGTGAAACTGGTTAGTGCTGGACGTTCGTTCGTACACTGAGCACTGAACACTGTTTGAACACTGTTGCTTGCATAGCTTCACTTTTTGTTTAGCATTTTTTGTTAGGCTACATGTAGTTTAGACCCTTGAAGATTCTGTGGAGTTGGGTTCTAGGTTCAGTTTTTTGAGTTCTGCTGCTAGCTTGAGTGTAAAGATTTTATTCTGGTACCGTTTCATGACTTTTTTTGATGAGGTTTGTCTTTAAAAATCGCAGATTAGTCACTGATTTAAGATTCATTGGCAAAGTGTCAGTATTATCACATGTTGTCTACGATATTGTATTATTTTTTTACATATGTATCAGGGTTTCAAGGACGCCGGTGGCTCATGGAAAGGCTAATGTAGAAAATGGTTTTTGCTGCAGACGATCGACTGGATGATGAAGGAGGAGAAGGAGCTGTTTGCTCCGTACCTCTCCGGGTATCTGGGTGCAAGTGCGGAGGAGGCGAAGAAACAGCAGGAGAAAGTCAACCGGTTCATTCCCAGCGCAAAGGTCGGCTATTGACTGGAGAACCTCTTATTTATATTCTTGCACGATTATGGCATTGTGACGGGTGATCAGACTTAAGCCTGCTGGAGTCGTTTTACAAACACATATGATGAATTAACGCGTAGCAAGTGCAGACGTGCTGCACGTTTTTGTTATATTTTGCGCGTTATTTGTCCATTGATTTATATAGTAGTATTGTAATGATGGTAGTAATGGGTTTAAAGTTAGTTTTAGCATTCGAAGACGTTATTGGGACTAATTTATGACGCTCTTTGTTTTGCTGCCTTAGATGTTGCGTTAAACATGAATACATTCGTTTTAGTTTCTTTCAATTCCGTAGTCTGCGCAGGAGGAGGTTGAGCTCTAGTTTTGTTCCATTCCCCAGAGAGTGCAGAAGGAGAGAGTGTTCGTTTTGTTGCATTCCTCAGAGAGATCGGGAAGAGGCTAAGTTTTAGTTTTGTTGCATTACCAAGAGGGCGCAGCAGGACATTCAGTTTTAGTTTTATTTCATTCTCCAGAGGGCGCAGGAGGAGGTGAAGTGTTAGTTTTGTTCCATTTCCCATCTAACGCAGGAGGAGGTTCAGTTTTGATTTTGTTTCATTCTCCAGAGAATTTAAAGAAAGCAAAGAATTTAAAGTTTTAGTTTTGTTTCATTCGCCAGAGGGCGCAGGAGGAGGTGGAGCGCCACCTCAAGACGGCGGAGCTGCTGACGCTGCAGGGCGACACGCAGGGTCAGCGTGACCAGATAGTGAGCGAGCTGCTGAGGGTGCACACGCGCTTCCAGGCGCGCATCAACGAGTATCAGATACTGCTGCGCATGACCGTCAAGTTCTTTGAGAGTCTCGCACAGGTCAGCAATAATTTTCTGGTCACACCTGGTGAATCAAGTGAATTTTCTCCGGTTTTTCCGGAACATCTGGTAACTTCTTGTATGACAAGTAAATTTTGCCTGGTGTTTTTCAAAACCTTGTCACACGTTGTATGATGGATGATTTGTGCCGAGTTTTTGCAATATATTTAGTTCATAGGTGATTTATGCCTGGTTTTTGATAGCGCGATATCTCTACTATGCTATAAGGGTTAGCTATGTGTGAAAATATGTGTAGAAAACAGCAATCTGTTGGCTTGGATTGATTCTGTTTGCGTAAAAAATTGTCTGCCGTTGGCTATTTTTAACTTGACTTACTTATGGGTCTTGGAGATGTAATATCGTAGAGTCATTGAATCAGGGCTTGCATTGGATAAAGAAGATGGGGGGCATTTTCGAGATCCAGGGTTTAAAAATTTGGGCCAGGTGGTCAGTTTCTTGAAAAGGAGGTTCAACGGTCTACGCGAATCTCGAGGGATAGGGGATAGGGGTATGGATGGACCTTTTTCAAGGACTTAGCATCAAAATAGATGTTTTTCTCTTCCCTTGAAGTTACATTGTGAGAATCATAAAACATGGGAGTTTGCAAAGCGTCAGTGGAGGGATTTAAAATGATAAATTTATAAATATCCTTGGTGAGACGTTTCAAAACTCCATTCTAGAGTAGTGGGGGTTGAAAATAAAGGTAAGTGGATGAGTCTGAACTGATCTCTTCTGTTCTGAACTGAACTGAACTGAGCTGTTCTGTTCTGTTCTGAACTGTTCTGAACTGTTCTGAACTGTTCTTTTCTGTACTGAACTGTTCTGTTCTGAGAGCATGGCCTGTTCACGCTTCAAAATTGATCAAAATGCGTCCATTCAAAATTCGTCAAAACAAGATTCGTCAAAACAAGATTCATCAAAACAAAATTCTTCACAATTCGTCAAACTTCACGCGTCAAAATTTGCTACGCTTCAAAATAGCGACATTTTGCTAATGCATTTTAACTGAGATGTCCAGCTACGGGTTAATGTGAGCTCATGTGATCATCTAACATAGCATTAATTGTCAAGAATATCTACACATGGCGTCTCCCTCAGGTGGACAAGCTGATAGATGCGACGGAGAAGCAGTACGCCTCCACGGAGCTCCCTGAGGAGCTGACCTCCGCGCAGCTCCTGCTGAAGGAGCACGACTCGTCGCGCAGCAAGGTGACGCGTCTCATCGACTACACGGCTGACGAGGGCGAGAAGATCGTCGTCAGGGTGCGCCAGCAGGTATGGCAGAGAAGCAATAATGGAAACATACTATTGTGTCAGCAGGTACGATATAACAGTATACTAATATTGAACTTATAGCAAGCTGAGTGTCTCAGACGTTGAGGACGTCATCAGGTCCCCAGGATGACTCATTGACAAGTTACTAACTATAATTGAACTCTGTGATTATGCTGTAATTGCGAATTGGCTTGGTTTATTTATGATTTCATTAGTAGTTCCTATTAGACTGCTGCAGACTGGGATAAAGAGAATGGAGCAATGCATCCCAGAGTTCCCAGGGCGAGTCTTAAAGCCTACTGAAGAGTGAAGAGTTATCTTTCGTATTTAATTCAGAAAATCGACGGTTCAGAGAAATCAAGCCGCCCTTCATGTATTTTGTGGTCAACCTCGACACGGACAACATTCTTCCGGATATTATAGTATCCCGTAATTAGGAAATAATCTGCAAACTTTAAAAATAAACTTTTAAATAATCTGCTCCTTTAACCGAAAAATCTACTTATTATATTAAGCTGTTGCATGATCAAGTGAATTTAATTGCTGACCCATCTTCGTTTTGCTTTGGCTGCAGTAGTCCTAGGCGATTATCAAGGTGACGAAGATTCTCTAGCTGACAGAGAAGATTGAAATTAGATTGCTACAGTAAACCACAGCTAAATAATAATATATAAAAACTAAGCAAAAGAGACAATAGAACTGTTATCTCCCTGCTGGTTTCCAGGAGTCAGAGTCAGTGGCGAAGGACGAGGTGACAAAGATCCTTCAGCAGACGGAAAAGCGTCGGCGCGCCTGGGAGCGCACATGGGAGGAGCAGAAGCGCCGGCTGGAGCAGAACCTCGCGCTCTGCCAGTTCTACTTCGACCTCAGACAGGTGCGACCAGCTCAACGTGACTGGTTAAATAATACGTTCACTGTACCGATGTCTGGGATCACTATTCTATCCTTTTGTCCTTTTTTTCCCCTAATTATACATTGATGGTTGCCCACAGCGAAGGGAGGTCCTCGATGACGTCATCCGACGCTGAAACGGACTCTAAGCCCATTACTATTGCTATTATTATCATTATTATTGTAACTTCTTCTTCTTCAGTGTTCTGCCACGTGGCAGGTCTTTGGTGTCCAAACCCTCCACCCCAGCCGATCCTCTGCCCTTCCCTTTATCTCTGAATGCGATTCTTCTACTTCGATGTGCGCCAAGCTCAATTTCTCATACAACCGTAATTATGAAGCCTCTAGGATCTCATTTAATATTAGTTGGTCGCGTTTTTGTGTCCCTATTTGTCCGTTTAAAAAATGAAATTAATTTATTGAAAGCTGTTGTGTTGTCGTTAAGCCTTGTCCCCGCGACGCTGCGCAGTTTCAGATAACAGGCCGTGAAACTGCTCAAGATTTGCTCGTAGAGATTCTATGACACAGATTTTTCTGTCACGCTTTAATGGATTAGGTCACTGGGGCCTCATTCAGAAAGCGATCTTATGATAATCTTGGTCCTAGTATTGTCTTAAGAGAATCTTAGGAATCTGCACAGTCGTGCGCGAACCGAGTGATGACATCACGGCGGTCGGCTCATGGATTTTTTTCTTTTGAAATTTCAGTTAAGACAAAATATAAGATAATTTTACTAATTGTATGTAAATGAGGCCCCAGGTTGGTTTTTAAAGATGATCAAATCCTAATGATGTACTAAACGTTGATCTCGCTATTCTTTCCATTGCTTATTGATGATGATTATATTTATTTTATATTTCCACGCACAGCTACACGCTGAGCTGGACGAGCTTCAGCGCCAGCTGCGCGCGCGTCACGGCAACTACGGGTCGTCGCTCACGTCTGTCAAGATGACCGCGCAGGCCTTCAAACAGTTCGACAACTCGGCCAAGCTCATCGGTGCCAAGGTAATCACCGTAGCGCCAGTCTGTGCGCCTAAGTGTCAGACTGAGGCCGACATTTGGCTGTGATAATGAAGTCATGACGATATTCACGGTTTAAGGCATTTTCTGATGCATTTGGCGGTTGGTATCGGTCATGGAGGTTGACGTAAGTAGACATTTTTCTGGAGGTAGGTTTTATGGCCAGATGCCTTACTGTCGGCATTCAGAATTAAATCTAGATTAATCATTTGGCAGCTAGTGTCAGCTAGCAAGATATGTATGTTTGACGACTTTTCTGAAGGGCCCTGCCTGCCTTAAGAGTGAAGGGCGAATCTACATGTAGACACTACTGCGCTATTAAATAGGTCGTTTAATTTTTTTGGAGAGAAGCCTCATGTTCTTTGATGCAAACATATTTTAATTGAAATTTTCAGCTCGTTTTTCAAATTCTCCTAAATCCGTACACATAAGATTGAACAATATTTATTTTTGGCTGAATTATCACAACAGCCCCAGCAGGCAATTTTTTATGATACAGTTTATATATGGACTGAGTATGGACTTCCATTTTTGCAGGTGAAGAACTTCAGCGGTACGGCGGACGAGATGATCGCCGGAGGACAGTATGACTCGAGGCGTATCCGCCACGAGGTGGACGAGGTGAAGCGTAAGTGGAACGACTTCCAGAACTCCATCAGCGAGTACCAGCGCGCGCTCGACGAGTCAACCCGCTACTTTGAACTTATGGAGGGGGTGAGCGACCGCCGAATTCGTTAGCTAAAATGACTTCTAGTGATGCATACATTAGATAAGATGGTGCACAGATGCAGTAATGCATACATTAGATATGATGGTGCACAGATGCAGTAATGCATACATTAGTTATGATGGTATACAGACATAGTAATACATACATTAGATTGATGCGTTAAATCTGCGCGCAGTGCGAGGGTTGGATCGGAGACGCGGGTCAGTTCCTGCTGCTGATTGGTCGCAATGCCGCCGACTGCAAGACATCCCAGGATGCAGTGGGGCTGATCAAACAGCTTGTGGACTACAAGAATGAAGGCGGAGCCAAGCAAGACGGACGGCTCAACGGCATGGAGTGTATCGCGACCGAGCTCTACGGTTAGAGAACCTTCTTTTTCTTTTTTTCTTTTTAATCGATAGGAATTGGTATTGGATATTGGAATTGCATTCTAAGAAACGTTGCTACCCAGGCAGTGAAACCAATCCATAATTAGCACTCATCTTATCCTAAATTTCTGAAAACTGCAGCTAATCCACAGCTAATGTACAGCTTATCTGCGGCTAATCCAGCACATCATCTGTTGATCATATGTTTTAATTTTGGTCAATTAAATATTGCCTAGCTATCTGATTGGTCGGCCGCAGGCAAGGTGGTCGGTTCGCAGAAGATGCAGCGCATTTGTGATTTATTAAATAAACCCTAAGTAGCAAGGAATTACTGTAAAGATGACATCTGCGCTATCCGACTGTTTTTTATATTGGTTAATGAAATATGACGAAGCTTTCTGATTGGTCGGTCGCAGGCAACGTGTCTAGTCTGCTGAAGATGCCGCACATCGTCCATCAATTGCCCGTTAAAAACATTAACAAATAAATTTCATTGAGCGTTCTGATTGGTCGATCTCAGGCAAATTGCCCGGTCCGCAGAGGATGCAACACATCGTCCATTAATTTCACGTTAAAAATATAAACAAAATAAATATAGGCCTAACCGTGCATTTTGATTGGTCGGCCGCAGGCAACGTGGCCGGTCCGCAGAAGATGCAGCACATCGTGGATCGCAACCAGGAGACGCTCGCGGCGTTCATCAAGGCGATTGAGGAGCTTGCTGTGCTGAGGGACAACCTGGGCAAGAAGGAGGCGATCCTGCTTCAGATGGGCGCCGTGGTGGAGCTGAAGGCGCCCAGACAGCCACGCTTTGTGCTGCCCCTCCAGAACGCAGAGATCACAGAAGGACAGAGGTAAGACGATACAAATTTACTCGCATTCTTGTATGATAATTATTATTTATACCACTGATGACCCCTATCAGTTCTGCACATCGTGTTTTAGACGCGATTTCACTGGTCACACTGATTCCCATCCAACAACATGGCTGCCAAAGACAATCAACCGTTTATCGTTGGGCTGAAAATTAAAAGTGTATGTGCGATATTACAATGTAAGGCGTAATTTTGAAATGAATGACGTATGCTGTGACAGTACCCGCGCAAACTGAGCTCAAGCGCGCGGTTTTTCGCCTGCGCGTCAGCAGTGTTTAGAATTCAAACTAATGGTTGAAATCACCATCTTGGTGCACAGACTATGGCAAAGACTAATGTGCAATTTTTTTTGTGAATACGCCTAGTCAGGCATAATCTTATCTATTATAAGATATGGCTTAATCATATCTATTAATAATCCGGTCTAATCTTGTTCTCTTGTTGCTGGTAGGCTAGTATCATTTTTTACACTTTATTTTATTCTGAGTGCAGAAATATATATCATTTAGGTGTACTTTTAAAATCAATTTCTTATTTGGACAAGCTGGACAATAATTAAGCGATGATGGGAGAGATTGCGAATATATAGTGAAGCGGTAACGTTAGAAAAGGTGTTGAAAATCTAAACAGAACAATTGAAAATTTTTTTAAAGACTTATTTACATTGTATAAAAATCAAGCAACTGAACCTATAGTAGGCACTTTATTACACGCGTGTCATTGTTGTCTCTCTGCGCCATTATTGCTCTCTCTCTCTGCGCCATTATTGCTCCCTCTCTCTGCGCCATTATTGCTCCCTCTCTCTCTGCGCCATTATTGCTCCCTCTCTCTCTGCGCCATTATTGCGCTCTCTCTCTACGAATGAGCCCTACTATCTCACGAAATTACTGTAAAACATGAAATTTTAGCTGCATGTTATTTTGGCGGTTTCGGCTCTAAGAATGTCTGCTGCGCTTAATTGCACATTTTTGAGGACTGCCCTATTGCTCATTATGATAAATCGTTTTGCAGCTTTATTTTGGCACACGTGTGTAACTTTCGCGAACTTTGCTGATTCGCACAATTCACCAAAATTACATGCACGGTAAAATTTCATGTTTTACAGTCAGCACTCTTCAAATATTTGCCAGTGCAGTTCTTGCGTTCTGTGGCTGATTCAACTCGTTTGGTTGTGCCTTTTACAAGGATGAAGCTTGTTGAGAGCATCTTCGGCTTTGCGTCCCAACTGTGTGCGTCCCAACTGTGTGCGTCCCAACTGTGTGCAACAAGTTTGCCACGCACACTGCGCGAGCTAGACTCGCTGGAGTCCTTCAAGAACTCACTGAAACTATATCTATTTGATGGAGCGCTGTAAAGTTTCTGATGGTTGCTGTAGATTGACTATTGAGCATGTATGAACTTTTCACCACGCCACTGAATTCTTTATAGATCTTTTTATTCTCACTATGGATACATGGAAAAACGGACCCGGATATTCAACACTATTTCTTTCACTCCTTTGTCTTGGATTTTCACCAATTACAAATTATTGCAGCCTACGGCGAAGGGAAGTCCCCGATGAACGTCCCTGGACACCGAAACGGACTCTAAACTATTTGTATTATTATTATTTTTCCCGGGAAGAGAGCACGTAATAAACTGCCACTGCTACTACTGTGACTATTTTTACAATTCCCTCTTTCTGTCGCAGGTTCACGTTTGAGTGTCGGCTGGAGTGCGACACGAAGACCCCGCAAGTCGACTGGTACAAGGACGACGAGCCGCTCAAGGGCCTGCCCCGCTACACGTCCTTGTACCGCGAGGGGCTCTGTCAGCTCGCCCTAACGGAGACGACGTCTGGTGACACGGCGCGCTACCTCTGCCGCGCCACCACAGAGGCGGGATCGGCTGAGACCTCGGCCGTGCTCAAAGTCAGAGGTACTGCTGGAACGTCGTGGAGCTATCGCTTATAGGGTCGTTTGGGACCTTTTGTTTGGGACCTTTTGTTTGGGACCTTTTGTTTGGAACCTTTTGTTTGGGACCTTTTGTTTGGGACCTTTTGTTTGGGACCTTTTGTTTGGGACCTTTTGTTTGGGACCTTTT
>JAQIWG010005194.1:0-14869 GCA_034695025.1 Chamaedrilus cognettii | reverse complement strand
CAGAGCAGGGGGGGGGAACGCTTAATTTTTACTCAGAGCAGGGGGGGCAAACCCTATATGCCAATGTTAACTTTTCTGAGAGCAGGGGGCAGAGACCCAAGCAGGGGGGTCTATGCCACCCCTGCCCCCCCCCACGCTACGCCCCTGCAGTGTTGCCTCCATGTACCCAGGAAACTAATCGTATCGAAATAAATTACAATGAAGCAATTCGGCGTTGTTAGCGGCTTAGGTTAGATATTATTTCGTTGTCAGCGGCTTAGGTTAGATATTATTTCGTTGTCGGCGGCTTAGGTTAGATATTATTTCGCTCGGAATGCCGCCGCGAAGTCGAAGACCGCAGTTGATAGCAGTGCGTTGACGTGGAAAGCTCTATGGCTCAATCAGTATGCACCGACCTGAGTCCATAAAAGGTATTTTATCGAGCGCGCGGTCCGCATTACATGGATTGATGACCGCGACATATTTAATAGTCAATCGTCCAAGAAGGCAGCAGCAACTGTAACATTTGTTCTTGTCGGAGGCAAATAAACATCATGGTCTAATGCTAAAAATATGATGTTACGCATTTACACTTGTATAATTGGCGCGTAGATGCTTTAGTGCATGCGGCGTTTTGGACGAAAACCAAATGACCATCTGCCATTATAATAAGGTTAATTTTCATAACCTTGAATATTCTGCGAAGTTTAGAAGCATTACGCGAAGAAGTTATTAACGTAAAAAAAAGTGTTTCCTTAAACCGCTTTGTTCAGTGCATAAAAATTGAACATAAGTGTAGACTCAGCCATACATCTACAATGTTCTTTATCACTTTACGTGACTAGAGTTTTCAATGGTCATCTTTAGCATTGCAGAATTACAAACTCAACAATAATACGTACGTATAGGGTGTAGCTAATTTGTCTGCGAATGAAAGTGACAGTATTATATATATAAACAGTCTATAACGGTATGACATTGTGTTCGCTCTTTTACGTGGATGTAGGATAAGTTTCAAATATCGGCGAAATGCAAAAGGCAAACGAAACAGAAAAAGAGAAAAACATAGCATTAATTAGAAATAAAACTTGGACGACAAGAAAATGAAAAAATGTGTTTACTCGAAGTTAACGGTACGCCATCTAGTTTGCATGCTTTTATTGCTATATTTACGACAAAGCTTTTACTCTTACACCGTACCGTAACGAGCAATGCATGTAGGTAGCATTTCTTCGATTTTAATCAAGCGAACATCAACTTTTATTTACACATATTTTTATAATTATTTCGTCATGTCTAGATTGTCAAGGGATAATTATGAATCAAAGAATATCACAATAATTAGCATTCAAGAACGCGCGCTTTACCTGTCAATGCCATTAGGCCTTGCTCTCTTTATCGTAGCAGATAATCCATCACTCAGTGCAACGTCTTCCTGACAACATTTTAACGTCTTCGCTATCGATCAGTTTACGCAATTAAATGCTCATCACCGCAGTCAAGATGTCCGAAGTCACGTCTCAATAGATCGATTTGATTCGTTAGCTGCTCGTAGTCACTGGGATTTATTAATTATCCGTTCAAATATCCATGACACACTAACAGCAGCGTCGCGTTCGCAGCCCTCTCAAAATCAGAAGTTTTCGAACACCACTGAATTGCCGTGGGGAAAAGCTAGGCAATGAGCAAGTATTAATTTTTCTTTCAAACAGAACTCTCACGACCGGGGTGGGGGGGCACCCAAAGAAGTCGTATGTTAGCTGTCGGATCGCCTGTTTGGGTGGTTTTTATATCTCGCTGCACTGCGCGGTAGAGAGTAACACGGGACTAACCACTGGACCCCGGTAACATCCGTTACAAAAAATCTGAACATGGCACCGTCTCCTATACATGTAGGCCAACAGCAGAATGAGAACCGGGCTCCGTCCCGTACTCGTTAATTAAGTGCCAACCACACGTCTCTATCCAAACTTCTAAAGCAAATACATTTTGTGAAATGATGTCGGACACGCAGTGTAACTGCTTTGTAGAGAGCGGTTTCTGTAGAAATCAATAGCAGTTGCGTTTTCTTGCTAAGAGAGTTTTTTCTTCCCGTGCACAATTCGGAAGCGGGGATGGGTGCTGACGGAAGATTGTGAGGCTTAACATTCTTAACTGCTTGTTCTTCTAACTCGTCTACTATTGCACTTTGATTTCTTACTACTGCACGTCTCCTATACCTGTACAGTGCAGTACTAAGTTAAACATTTTGCCACTGCCTTTTTTCAACTGCACATTTGCAAGTACACCTACAGTCCTGCACAACAGCAAGCTAAAAACTGACCTGGCAAATCGCATGTAATACCAATGAATCAAAAAGAAATATCTCTAAATTTCGAGTATCTCGGCAAAAATACCACTGCATATTTCATGTACACCTGCACACCTGGCTTGCACTATTGTATACACTTCCACTTGCATACACATGTACGTTCACGACTGCGCATTGAAAAATTGCTCTGTCGTTTTTCCGCCGTCGCGCTTTTGCAACTAGGCTCTAATTTGAGGCAGAGATCGATAGACTCAAGCCACGCGATCATACTGTTGACACCGTCGTAAAATAATTAAATTGCGCCGCGAATTAACGATACATGATCCGCTGCTGTCCTTATTAATCACCGTCAGTTTTTTGTTAGCGAAAGTTTCTGACGGGTCAATTAATTAACTCTCGGGTTCACCGTAGTCACTGTCATTATTTCAGCAAATGTGATTCTACGCACCGAGAAGATTCTATTATTGGCCTAGTAATAAAGCTGTAATTACAGCGCCGATCGTTTCACACCAGGGGGATATTGCTTGGGAGGATAGTTTTGGTTGAATACCCAGAACTCGGTGGATGGACACCCCTCCCCTTTATTCATTTAAACTACTATTTGAAATACTGATTGGCGTGTTTCGCTTATTATATTGTAAACATATCAGGGTAGTTCTGAGACTTGTGACCCAATCCCCTCCGGTTAATAAAATAGTAGGGAGCGCTGTGATTATCAACCCCTCTCCATCCGGTCATGCATTGGTTCTGAACGTAAAATAGTTAACAAAGAATCGTAGTAAAGACACGAACCATATATCATGATACTAAAATAGGCGTTCTAGTATCTTCATGTAACTGCAGGTTCATAGTCAATCTTTATTTATTTATTTATTTATTTATAGCTTTTTTCACGCTTCTGGTGTGAAATAAAAGATATAAAGTTCACGATCACCTTGTCCATTTTTTAACAAGCACCACCCCGTCTCACACGTCTCCGTTTTTCATGTTAATTCTTGAGTACACGGCGTGCTGTTTCTCCCCCGCCACAGCCCTCCCCCCCACCCCACCCTGCCTCCCTCCCCCGCCACCCCCCACGGCGTGCGTGTTCGCGATCAGCTCCGTCTCGGTGACCTCCCTCCCCCCGGCCCCCAACTCCTTATCGCACGACGCCATCTGGACCAAGATCCTTCTAAACTTCTTCCCCACGAGACAATAGATAAGAAAGTTCGACGAGGAATTGACAGCCAGCAGCGCGTTGCTGATCGAATTAGCGTAGCGCAGCGCTAAAACATTATCCGACGCCCAGCCGAACTCGCCGATCGTGAACGCGATCCTTATTCCGAGATCCGGGAGCTCGCAGACGATGAAGACAGTCACGACCACGACCAACATCACCGTGATGTTCTCTCGATGCTTGGTGCGTTTGTTCATGTCCTTGTGGCGCCGTCTGACGACCTGGAGAGCTCTAATTAATCTCGCGTTGAGGAAGATGAGAGTCGCCAGGGGGCCAATGGCGCGGAAGATAAAGTAGAGGACGGTTTTGTAGATAAGGAAGTACAGGCGAGAGTTGCGGAGCTCGGTCTTTTGAGTGCGGATGATGTCGGAGCCGTCGGAACAGTTGATGTCGTAGCGCATCTTACGTTCGAGGAACCTGAAGCGCGGAATGAACAGTGCCGCTTGGAATAATGAGCAAAATAATACTAATCTCTATCAATTAAATTTGCAATAAAATTTAACATGCCTGAAACTGATCATTTGGCGAATCGGTTTTGCAAAATTAAACTTTCCATAGCTGCAGCACATATTTTAAGAAAATTGTTCATTTGTTTATTTTGTGCAATTGGAAAAATTCAACTAAACACTTCGAGAAATCGCGAGCGGGGGAGAGGGAGGGGTGTGCTGACAGAAAATTTTCCGCTAGTGCAGAACTCACGAACGGGCGGCAGAGGGGGGGGGGGGGCTGTGCTAGCTGACGGAAAATTAAGTTGAAATTAGCTTATTTATCCTTAAAATTCTCATTGGACTTTTTTGAACACCTACTGCAGCCACAAATCATCATTCATAACCAATATTTACAATAGTGTTTACTGCACAGTCTGCGTTAAACTCCGGGTTAAACTAAGTGATAAGTGAGCTGTGTTACGGGTAAGTTTTGTATACGATGACTATCTTAATTTTACTCCTTCGCGAAGAGCCGATTTAATTTTAATTATTTCATCCATTCATTGGCGCAAGAAGCTAAACAAAAGTTTAAAGTTTGGCTGTTTCATGGGCTAAAGATTAATTTAACCAACGCTGCACATGACGCTGTACATGCAAATGATAAACAATAGCACCATACTGTAGCACGAGCACAGAATTAAAACTGAGTGAAAAATCAGCGACTATTCACAGAAAACGTCCAACAAAACGCACATCGGAAACAATCAGATTTTCAAGTGTTGTGTGAAAAAATTGGTTAAAATAAGCGGTGACATCAGAGAAAAGAAGTTTATAAAGTGTTTGACATTAGAGAAAGGAATTCTTAAAAAGCGTTAACGTTAGTAACATCATTAGTGAAAAGAACTTAAAATAAGCGCTGGCATTCGAGAAAAGAACTTAAAACAAGCTCAGACCTCGGTATGTTGTAAAGACAAGCTGCCACTAGCAAAACGGCCACTGCGACCTTGGCCCTCTGCAGACTCCTCCACTGATTCTTGAGCGGCATGCAGACCGCCACATATCGATCCGCCGTCACCAGCAGCACCACCCACACTGTGGCCGTCTGCGCTATGGACCCAACGCCCCAGATATGAGGCTCCATGTAGGGAAAGACTCTCTTGAGGCTCGGCCACCAGGTGGTAAAGTCGTGGATGGTTTTAATTGGCTGGATGAACACGCAGGCTGCCAGGTAGATCGTATCTATGAAGGCGAGGGTCTGCAGCAGCCAGTTGGTAGTGTTTTGTTTCTCGCGGTCGCGGTACAGAACCGCGATCGACAGCGCGTTCCCGAAGAATCCGGTTAGGCAGAGAAGTCCGGCAATGTAGACGTCGACTATGATTCGATAGAGGACGCTCGGCTGGGTGGGATCATATCCCTGACTGATATTAACGCAGCCGGGCAGCAACTGCATGGCGGGATATGGCGGGGAATCATACGTCGCACTGCTGACAATGTTATAGGCGCTCGCCGCCCGGCGGTCGTAGTCCCCGAAGCCGTCGGCTTCGGGTTGAATCCAGTCTTGCATCTCGTCCATTGACTCCTCCGACTCGACGGACAATAACGACCTTGGTGACAGCATCGGGCCTGCGTCTGTGGGGAAGGGGTGATGTGGCCGGGGAAGTGTGGGGCAGGGGAGGTGGTATGTATAGCCGGGCGCGGCGGGAATTTATGGACGGCGTATCATTTGCACGGCGCAGATGGAATACTAATTTTGTCGCGGGGCGGCCGATCGATGAGAATGTTGCGGCAGAGGCGATAGGGGAATGGAGGAAGGGGGGAAGGGTAATGCGTGCTGATGTTGTTAGCGATGACAGGCGGACTTGTCAGCGGAGCACTTTAGCGTGACCTGAAGAGAATGCAAGACGTTGCTATAAGCGAGTTATTGAAACGTTAGTAGTCGCTTTGATTTAGTCGTTGTGTTGCGCTCGTTCGTTGACGTGTGGAAATAAAAAGTGACGCGCGTGATGCGGAGATATTGAGTGGCATTTGGTATTTGGCTAGCAAGGCTTGCGCTGACTTGCAAGTTGACATCTTTTAATTCACTATGTTGGCGCGTGCGCAACACAGGCTATGTGCATTTTATTGATAAAATGTATAGTTCATTTTATTAATAGCGTCAATAAGCAAAGCGAGTGAAATTGAAGAATTTTTGGGTTTTAAAATAGAAAAGCCTGTCAGTGGTTAGCTCAATTTACTCAATTCCCTTTTGCTGTACCCTAAAAGACAAAGCTTTTCAAAAACGCCACGAATGCAGATTAAGAAAATAATGTAGAATAATATTAGGCCTAAATCCCGTCTTACTGTACATGCAGGCCAGTGTTTTTCGCAGGATTATTTTCCGGGGGGGGGGGGAGGTGTAAAACTTTTCAGGGGGGGTGTCATTTTAGCTTCTCTAATACAATGTCATGTACATGACATTGTATACCTTACTGCAAAAATACAAACGCTACGAAAACTACCGGAGATCGCTAAATTCGCACAACATCCAAATTCGCGGACAGCGATAGCCTAATCATAAGTTTTAATGACGTCTTTCTGTGTACTGGTTTAAGAAACGCGGCGTAAACAAAGTAAATTCGCGCAGTTCGGTAGTTAAAATAAAAGCTCTAGACTTGCAAAGCATTATTTCTCGGATCAATAACTGATCGTTATCCAGGCTCAAAGCTTCGCGTCAACTCTACGCGGTCATGTTACAAAGACACTTGCAGCCTAATGATCAACACGATCGCAACTTTTCTACGACTGTATATATTATCTTAAATGCGTAGACCCAGTGCCGGATTTACAGCGGGGCGCATGGGGCGCGTGCCCCGGGCCTACGCAAACAAGGGGGTCTTCGCACATGATGCGCATGGATTTTTTTTAAAGTATTGCATTTAAAGCCTAACGTAGCCTGCAGCTGCAACGCAGCTATAAAACAGCGCTGACGCCACAAATTTACCGAATGATTTTGTAGCCTACATAGTATATAGTGAACTTGCTGCCGCAGCGTCAAATGAAGCAATAATGGTCAAAATATTATGCCAAAACTCATTCATTTTCAATGGGGGCCTCCACAGAATTTGTGCCCCGGGTCTTTTTTCTGTAAATCCAGCATTGCGTAGACCTGACCTCAATGACACGACACGACATGCTTACTTTTGCACAACGAGCAGTGCTGTAGCTGTGATTCTGCGGCCCGGCGGGACGCTACTTTGCTTTTTTGAGTCAGAGCGGCCCTCATTTCACATGCAGCGGCCGTTTAACCGAGGCTCCGGCTCATAGACAATATGGCATAATTAATTAAGCTTGTATAATATATCAACTTTATTTCACCAAATCAATGATAGCAATCAACATAACAAAGAAAAAATAAATAAATAGAAATATAGCCTTAGACTTGCATTATGGCCCTCAGCATAGCTTAGCACGTGGCCTTTAACCGTCGCGACGGCGTCCCGCAGCGTCTACATTGGAGCGGCCCCTGGCGGGATGCTGTTTGTAACCTCAGCGCCTCCCGCGGCGTCGCATGGCAACTACAGCACTGACAACGAGCGTCATTCTTCTAGACGCGTAATCAATTTGTAACCGTTGAACTGGAACTAATTCAACCGATTTACAAAATTCACGATGATATTTAAGTCAGCATACATTGTATAAGCAGTAGTTCTAATTATTCGCGTAACATGCAATAGCTATCATACAAAACAATATTTAATATCAGTTTGTTTGATAACTGCACATTACGGGATTCACAACAATACATTTCCCATACCCGTAATGTTAAATTTTTTTGTTTTTCTGTAATGTTCAATTTTAGATTTTCAGGTAGGCTACTGAGCGGGACTCACTCGGAATGTTGATGCGTTTTATTCCGTTCCTTAAAGAGAGCTTTGAAATTGTAACGAGCATTTTGGGAACTGTCATGTCATTTCTCAACATCCATGAGTTGTATATGTCAAAGCTATCAAAATGACATGACACTGTGCAGAGCCTGGACAACGCAAACGTGTCCCGGGCGTGTCGCACCCCGTGCGACTGTTGTCCAGATTATGAACGTTGTCTCCGTGATTATGCAGCACACCGTACATGCTGCAGCGTTCGTAAAAAAGAAATTTGATTTGATTTGAATGCACTCAAGAAGGCCATCGCTCCAGATCGGGGTGAAAGGTGTACTATTTATCTCAGGCTATCGTAAAGACGGAGTCATTCTTTAATATTTTCATTAAATTTTGTAAACAGCTTTTGTAACTTGGATGCTACTAATTTGCCAGAAACCCAGGAATATGCTCTAAAGAAAGCATTAAAATAATAGCTGCCGTTAGAAAAAAGCCTCACACAGTTGCCTAGGAAATCTGATATCACTACCCTTTCATTAAGGCCTGCTGCAAAGCAACACATGTAAGCATGCATATTACAGGCCTACACTATTATACTCACTTGTGGTCCTATAAAGATTATAGTCCGGCAATTAAAATCTGCTTCAAATCTATAAGCTCATGTCGGCGAATTGCGCTTCAAACACAAAATCTACTCACCTTCTAGGTAGCCGTTGCCATTTAGGCTTTCAATTACTTCTTCTATTGCAGTCGCCAGATTAGGCCTGCATGTACATTGCACAATGCAGCTGAGAAGCAAAACTCCACGTGTATATAACTGCGAGATTTATTGTAACAACGTCCTCTACTCGTTAATTCCGACGCCCGATAACGATCCAAATACGACTTGATCGAGCCGATCAAGAAACAAAACTCATGTGAGAACTATGAGAGTATATGTACGAGATAAATACTGCTCCTCCGCTATACACTTTAATCCGACGCTTTATATTCGCAACGCGGCTTGACTAGTCTAATAGTCACAAGGACACAGAACTGCTGGTAGTCGATAGCTTAGTGTCCTTATACGAAACAGAGCTAACTTGCGCTGTGGTAGCGGTTCGATAACGCGTTATTAACCAGTGAAGGGATGTCCACGAGAAGTTTTGACGCTACTAACGCCGTGAACTCTTTACGCTAGAATGAGCTGACGGCTCGACGCCTTGACATCTCTGCGGTATGCGCTGTTAATATCCTGTACAACCCTACTGTACGCTATCATGAATCAGCACTGCTCAACTGCTGCCGTACTGCAAAGCACTGGCGTGTGACTATCGTCTTGCGTCGGCGACAGATTTTGTGACTAGTTGTCTCTGATACTGAAGGGTGATGGCTGCAGCAGCAGCAGCTGAACGCATCTTGCTGCATCAGCTGCTGCTGCTGCTGTTGTTGTTGCTGCAGTGGCTTTAGATGGTGCGTAGCGCAACTATCGCCTACGCAAATGTTACGGAGTTAATTGGAAGGAAGTCATTATCACAAAAGTAATTGGTAGACTTGTTTTTTTTAATGTCCTTTAAAACGCAAGTTTTGATTTTTAAATATCTTCGATTAAGTTGTCATTACACAATTCTTAGGCCTACATTAAACCTGCACGTTTCCTATACCGGTCATGTTTAATTGATAATGACTGTATAAATGCGCATCTGTCAAATGTGTCATTACTGCGCGATTAGATTTTGACACTTTTCAGTCTGAATTTAAAGTAAAAAAATTTTTACATAGTGAAAACTGTGACGTAGACAAACTCGAGAAATTGTGCCTTAGCTAGAATACAGAATTTTGCTTAGATAATTCACACTATTGGCTTCACAACAAATCAATGTTTATACATTGACGTTTTGCAAATGATTCTTATTGTTGCGTGCTGTTCATTCTAGCATTGTCCTTCAATTAAGCGAATCTGCTGTCGCTGCTGCTACCGAACTATTACTGAAACACGTTGATCTGTTGCTGTTGTTAGTGCAAGATTTCACTACTTGCCACAGCAAGTAATTTCATTCGCGGAAGTTTCCAGGTAGAACATCTAGTAGTGCCAGGGGATAGCCTCATTTTATCGCACGGTAATTCAATATTATGTGTATTTACTGTACTCAGGTCGACGTACGGACACGTGATATTTCTCATTTCAGTTGTCATACTTCAGTAAACGAGGCGCAGTAATCAAGTAATCAGACGTGGAGGCACATCGAAGCCCTGTCAACGCAGTAATGGCCAATTTACAGCCGCGACGTCAAACGGAAATACAACCCGCTGCCATTGACCTATGTGTACGACGTACGTGTAGTTGATAAATACTTGTTTGCAATTTTTTTTTGCCATTTTGCTAGAAGGAATATGTTTACAAATTGTTATTACATTCAGACAGATTATTTTGCGTTTTATGGTTTATGTCTTTATAGCTGTCTTTTCATCTTTATTCTCTTTCTCACGTAGTATATTATGTATTTTTTGTTTGTAATTGATGAAGCTTAAACTGTCATTAATTTGCTGCAAGGGTTAGGCGTGGGCACATTGCCTTTGCGGAGATGTATTCTCTTTACGCTTAGCCAGGTAACTTAATACTCATTAATTTCTTGTATGTGTTTATGTACTGAAGTTACAAATGTGAAAAAAGCAAGTAAATAAACCACAGTCATCGCTGATACAGAAAATGTACTATTGCATGATATGTATGTATGTATATTGCACTTGTAACGAACAAAAATATGTCATGCAAACGGAGATAGAAAAACATGATTTACTTGAATCGTAGGTGCGGGAATAATAGACATTCAAGTAGTTACATTCATTTTAAATGCACGAGTTGACAAGTCGCTTTATAGGCAATATGACATGTATTATCACACAATTTTATGCCAAGAAAGCTCAACGGCTTTCTTAATGCTTGCTAGATAGCGGATAAATAACTATCAGAACAAATATAAAATTTGAAATTTATGATCGAATTAATTACATAAATTGTCCCATGTTAGTTCTCTTCAAGATCAACCAAAGAGGTCGATGCACATCCTCTATCTACATGTAGGTATGTAATTTAAATCGCAATAATTAAAAATATCTTTAAATATCGAAGGTCTCTGTAATACATACAACTTACAGTGTACATTTTTACTATTATGCATCAACCATTTTTTGTATTGAATCAAAGGGCGTACGGCACTCATCTATTCTGTGAGCATCGTATGGAGTAAACAATTCAAACCAATGATTTGAGATTGGCAGGTCAATCTAATAATAATCCCAAGTACCCCTATCGGGTGATGGATGACGCTCCTTAAAGATACTACTCTATTATGGCTGCACCCACGTGCATCTGTTCTTGATCAAGTGCCTGCCACGGAGTTTCTTTCTGCAGACACATCTTGGGATCTGTTTTGTCTCTTTTCGGATTAACCGCCCCCGTGTAATTTGAAAATATAAGTCAATGGGATTTTCAAAAAAACGGTTAGAATAAATGCTTTATCGCCTAGGCTATCTGTCACAGGATTTTTCGCACAAAAATTGAAATAATGAACAGTAAAATGCATACAGTGTAGGTTTATCTATGAAAGTTTGTTTTCGATGATAGCTTATCGACTTTGACCCAGATTACAAATTTTCCATCTCTCTTTTCAGTGAGTAACACATGCCCAACAAAAAATCTACCTTGGTTCTTAGGTTTCAAGAAGTTCACTCTTCATCTGTATACGCAGTTTACACGGACACTAAGTTCACTTATTAATGTTCATTGTTCAATAACGTGTTCATTTTTTCCATTCTCCATGGTTGTGTTTAATCGTGCCATTTTAGTAATGGATGAATTCATTTCACATGTTTGCATCAAGGGGAATTACTATATTCCGTATATTGAGGCACGTATGGAGATAACGGGGGCGGGGCTTGGCCCGTGGGCCAAACCAATTACCAACCGCCAACAATTGAATGACAGGGTCATGACCCTTTCACATCCAATCAGAATAATTAGCAACTATTACCCATAATTCTAATCAACTTCCGTTTTTGTTAAAAAAGGTCCTTCTTTGTGCCGCTGATTCAGCTGGTATTGTGCGTGATCTAAGTATTTGATATCTATGCTTCGCATACGCATGCAAAGCGTTTTAGTTGGTCATGTTTTCCCGCCGAACAAGACGATGATATTACAGACATTAGCGTTGTGCGGAGAAAAATTGAATGTTCGATGTTAAGTTGACCTTCGATGTCACTGAACCGATCGTAGCGACTTACACGTACATTGTACATGTAGGCCTACATGTAGCCTACAGCTGTACAGTGTACACTGTACAGCCTATTGGTTATCCGTCGGAAGATGACGTTTAATTGCGAACTTGCAAACTCTCAACGGATTTAAAAAGCTTGCGTTAAATATTTCAGTAGACCTTAGATGACTCATTATTTCATAAATCTTATATAGAAATCATAATATTTAATAAATGGTTTCATTCTTGAGCCTTCCATCAAGATCAAAAAATAATAGCTAAATAGTTAGTCACATGCATAGCCTGCACTGATCTTCAAATATGCCGCAATTAGCTATAGTAGTGATATCTACATTTAAATCTTATTTATAATCGTCAAGCAACTCAATGTATTATTGAATTGTAAATGATTTCTTATTTATTGTATTGTCAATGACCAATGCGCTTGTACACCTGTAATATACATGTATGATTCATTGACTGGACTCTACACAGTACCCAGTCCAGTCAATGAATCATATGTTGCTCCATTGAGATTCAACAGAAATATATTCTCCACGCTTTCAGCAATTTGCGCTGAGTACGGCCTTTTTTCGCCTAATGAGGAGCCATAACTTTCTCTTTCAGCGGTCAACGCTCGGGGCCTGGCACTGTCGTTTCAGAGTCCGAGATTATTGATTCCCCCCCACCCCCCTCCCCCTGGCGGCAGGCAGGGTTCGACTTGCTGAAAAAGAGCTAGGGGGTACATTTTTTCCCCTCCAGTCCAATCTCACGAGCGGGAGGGGGGGGGGGTGCTGGCAGCAACTTTTAACGAACTAGGGGTGGTTCCAATTCTAATGCGAGCTAGGAGAGTCAAACTCCCCCAGGTCGGTTCCAACGCGAACTAGGGGGTTCCAATACGCGCTAGGACGGTCTAACCCCCCCCCTCCCGGCAAAGCTAACCCTGGCCGCGGGGAGAAAAGAATAACGCGCTTGTCGGCCGAACGGTCATCCGGTGAATCGAGAGCGAACAAAAAATCAACGTCTTGTGATGAAGACGATAAATCAGCGACCAGTTCGGTCGCTGGGCGGCCAGTAATGAATCCGGTACTGAAGGCGCGACACCGCCGTGCAATATGGCGAACGACTGGCGGGCACGCCGAGCACGCCGGGCACGCCGAGCGTGGAGGCACTGAAACGATAATTATTGGTCAACTATTTTGAAGTCTAGACGGTCTCGAATGGAGGGAAATGTTGATTGAATAAAGCGATGAGATAAGCGCTTCACAGCTAGATAGCGCTGCAAATATATCAACTTCACTTTTGCGAAGTTGCGAGTATAATTGACAATAATAATGGGCATGAGGTACTGTTTCATGAACAGTAACTTTTCTCTTTAATGAGATGAGGATAACCTCCCTAAAATAAAGCCGTTCTGTGACTATACAGTAGTCCGGTATTTTTTCCTCGCATTCTACAGAAGGTCAGTGCCTGATGAAAGCCCGCGAAACGAAACATTCGGCTAATGAAATTTCGGTATGGACCCTTTTGGCCGTTCGCGTGAATTACCTTGGACGAGATCAGAGCAATTATTAATCAAGGTCTGCAGCTGACAGCTACCGTGGGCTGTGTTATTAGCCTTTCTGCGAGAGTTATTTTCGTGACTTGGTAATTTTCGGATTTAAAAACTGAAAATTTAAAGGCCGTCGTCGCGAGAGAAATGCGAAGAGAGCTCCTTCTACTGAAACCAGTGCATTTTATGGCGTTTCAGGCGTAGAGTTGTCGCTCCAATTATGTAGCCACACACTGGACACGGAGAGTAGGCCTCACCTGCATGAAGCGAGAATAGCTTAGTGATAACGGTTGCAAGAACATTACAATTGCAACATTACTACGTACCTACGATAGGATGCCTGTGTTCAAAACTTCTTCGTACAGTATATATTTTTCGGCGATCCTACCGATCATGGCCGATATTTCAGGAATGGATTCGTGTGTTATTGCCAGCGTCGAGGAGTTAAGTCTAAGGTCTCACGCGTATTTTTCTACGCCTGGGGCATATCATACAAACGGTAACGAAGGCATGGTTAACGATTAACGGTTATTGCTGCCTTTTCAGAAATTTTAAGCTCGCAAAAGCTGTTTATGTTATTTGTTTAGAAGTACGACGACGAAATCCGTTTTGCTGCTTTATGCAAGTTGGCCTATTCTAATGTAGGCATGCACATTGCGCAATGCCGGCTTGTCGCTGAAATGACAGTTTCGCTTATGAAAATCCGTTTCTTCGAAGATCCCTAAGCACACTTGATAATAAAGAGCGCCTGCCGAAGACGCGGGGAATCTTGAAAGACAAGACAACTCACAATTTTCTTCTTTTCCGTTGTCGCAATAGTCTCGTGATGAACCGGTCATGTCGCGATAGCTTATTCAATGATTGACGGCCACGGATATTTCTTATACTGCCCTTAGAAAAGACGTTATTGAGTGGCCCCCCTAATGTTCTTTGTTCACCAAACCGATGACAACCAGGTATTTATCCAGGATTTTAAAAATGAGGGGATGTCAGAAATTTATGGAGCCGTAAAACAGGACCTTTCGGTGTCTTCACCTTATACTTTCTTCTTTCTAAGGGGGTGGGCAAACAAGGGGGGTACTGAACAACTTTTTGGTGATCCTTCTTAAAAGTGTCTATCCATTTACACTTCATTCTTGATTCTTAACAAACATTGTCCAGTTTTCACCCCGCTCTTTATTCATTCTCCTTTAATTTGTTCAGCATTTTTTTAGATATAACTTTCATTTTTAACTGCTACACCCCCCCCCCCTACACCCCCCCCCTACACCGCCCTTCAGGGGAGGTGTTC
>JAQIWG010005193.1:0-14870 GCA_034695025.1 Chamaedrilus cognettii | reverse complement strand
CTGACAGTCATATAAGAGCGCGGTTGCGATTGCATGAACGGTGAACGGTCCAGCTTAAACAAGCCTCACCCGGCCAACAAGCCAAGCCTTGTGCAGGCGACCAGAGTAAGATAACGACTGTCTTAATGGCTATTATGGGAGACGTGCTGCTGACAATCCTTCGTGACCGGGCACCGGCGTCATCGGTGTCAGTGGTTGACCGCTTCATGCCCCTATCTGAAGTCTGATGTTGCTCAGTTGCTACAGGATAGGCCAGTGTATACTTGCACCGCATACGCTACGGAAACTGCACAACTTAATGGCGATGGGCGGAATGACAGTGGGACTGCGGCGGTGGCGGAAGTCAGTGCAGGCTTATGAGGCAGTCTGGGCGGATGACTGCAGGGGTGTATTTAACACCGCGCGTGTCTAATGATTGACTAATGGGGATCCGTGCTCATAATTGCGTCAGGTGGCGACAGTTATTCCCGGTCCAGCTGCATCCCTCACAGCTGTATCTGCAAAGAATTTGATGCTTAACACTAGGGTGTGGGGGATGTGCAGGGATGTGCGGCATGTATAATTCTCGTGTTTTGCAAGGGCTGTAATTCGGAGTATTGCTGGAGTTATGTTAGGGCTACGTCAAATTTATGTCTAGGGTCAGAATTACGGTACGGGGTTTTTCATAAGGCTAGATTCAGCTTCTTGATATATAAATTCATGCATTCGCAGATATAACGGTGAGTTAGTTTTTTGACTAGCCGTCTTTTTGTTCTGTTTAAGTCTAATGTTATGCACAGAAAAACAACATAATATTCAACAATATTTCAGTATAATATAGTTTAATCACGCAGATGCTGCGATGGTCGATAAATATAATTTAATTCATCTAATCGAATCGCTAGGCTGATATATAGCGGCGAGCTCCGTAGGCTGATATCTAGGCCTACTTGCGTAGGCTACAGAGGCAGCGATAAATACATTGCAGTAGCCTATTAATCTTCAACAGTTACTCGGTCTGTATTTAAGCAGAAATCTTGGCGCAATTTACGCTTACATTATTTGCCTCTTTAATGCAGGGGGTATGAGCAATATTTAGCGACGGAATTTGGAAAGCTGCCGAAGTCCAAGCATAACCAAAGCGTCCACTAATATCTTGTTAATCGTACCAGTTCATGGTTACACGTACTCATGTACTTCTTTTTTTGTCCGCAGGGAATTGATTGTTTGATTGTTGCGCCCTTTTCTATTTAAACAGCGACACACGGCAAAAACTGTCTGCCATGATTATTTTGAAGCTACAACTTCTACATCATACACGACCAATCAGAGGTTAGAATAGTCAACCTTAGTTAGAATCCAATCTAATTGAGCTTGATCCAATCTAATATTGCCGATGCATTTCGCTTGCCATTGGTAGCGTTGAAGAGTAAAATTAAAGTTTTTTACGCATCTCGAGTCAAATGGTGTAGGATAACTCATATGTCATGGGTGCAAAAAAACTCTGGCGTAAGTTGGATTGTCCTCAAATATAAACCACAACCCTCGATGGGTCCGTCAATTAAGCTTCAATTCACTTTTAAATCCGTTGTATTACATAGCATGTATTTAGAAATTGATGTGCATCTGCATTGACGCTGTTTTGTGCGTTTTTATTAGTTATGTATCGATAATTCATTCGGACTAGTTTTTTGCATGTTCATTATTGCTGCCATGGCAACGTCGACAAACGTGAGCGTTAATAGGAAATCATAAGGGGACGGAGGTTTATCTTTGCGTAAACGGCCAAAGTTGGCCATTAAAATGTGGGAGTTTATCCGGCGGATAATCATGCAGTTTTTCTTCCGATGACGTTAATCAGCGCCTATAAAAGACAGAAAATTTACAATCAGGGGTTAAATCGTCCGTGAGGTTGATCTTCAGAATTCATCGCTACAGCGAGCATTAGATCACTTTCTTGAATACCACAGTTAGTGTGAATCGATTGCAGCGGCTATTCCAAGGGGGGGGGACTTGGGGAGGAGTCTAAGCTCTCCCCCCTGTTTGGGTTTCAAGCCAGCCAGTTAGATTTAAGCCAAGCACCTTCAAGCCTCTCTTCAAACCATCCAAGCCTCCCCCCCCCCCCCTGTTAGAACTGGACTGTCGCACTGGAATTAATTCTAAATTGCCTCGTTCACAATTTTTTCAATCATCCGGGCCTGAGGCAGCAATTGAAGGCCTTTGCTCTTAAACAGGTAAAGGTGTAAAGGTGAAGAAATGCCGAAAATGCTCGTTTCCCCAATGGTTTTGAGTGCGCAGTGGCCTGCGCCCGAGAAAAAGTCTCTGTGACTTACCTCCGATCCCACTAAGCTCGAATTAGCCAAATTGGTAGCAATTAAACCGCAATTAGTAGATTTAAGACTAATTGCGTTACACCAGCATTAATTATTAAGCTACATTTTGTATGTTACTTCAATTGTCAGGTCACCTACATTGCCCACTTAACAAATTGTCGAATTACACCAACTTGGTGGGATCAGCGGTTAGTGAACTACCCCCTCACTCCGGGCAATGCGTCCGTCTGGGTGTTGTCTCGAGAACAAAATATGGTTCTTGATCGCAACACCTAAGCTCCCCCTGAGAGCCTTCCCCCCGTGTCACGGAAGGCCGAAACCGTAACTGATCGATTGTAGTAACCATTGTCGTACCTTATAACATGCACTGCAGGCCTACTGCGAGCCCCACGGTACAGTTTCTAGTCAAGGCCTTAATGTAAAGGTGCTTTTGACCAATTTGTAGTTGTAAAATGAGCATTTATAAATCCTGAATTTAACATGACGGGCATAGGAATTGTGTAATTGGTTATGAATCTCACGTTTAGTTATAAAACAGCATATTTGTGTTGTTAATTAATCACAAACCGCGAAGTGTGGTGTTGCCAAAGTGAGCTGAAAAATAAACCAGCGCTGTTGCAGATCAGCTCCTAAATGAATATGCCTATGAACTACTAAGAACGGCCTCAGAAAAGAAAAAGCCTTCTTCTTGACACAATAAATTTTGAAGCAGATAAAAGCGTGTAGTTGCAAAAAAGCTTTAGGAGTACGTTAAGGCACGCTGAAGTCAAAACGATTAGGCCTACCATTCGACAAGATCCAGTGTCTAAACACAAGGGCTTCGACTCGCGGCCTGTGTGACTATGTCACATATCACATAGTGTTGAAGCCCAAAACAAGTAGGGCCATTTTAAGCATTTAGAATAATGAATTTGGTTGATGAGGAATATCGCCCGATCTATAACGATAGCCACAGTCTAGTAGCCTACAAACTATAAGCAGAGAGTTTGATTTTGTCCGGTGGATCTATTATATTTTAATCCAGGCCGGTGAACGACCGTATCCTGCGGGCCTGCATCAATTACACTCACGGCGCCCTGTCAGTGGCCGTAGCCCACGCGCCGACCGAGACTGCTAACCTGGGCACTAAGGAGATATTCCACGCGCTGCTGAAGGATACGCTCCGTGGGATCGACGACCGTGACGTCCGCGTGTGCTTAGGTGACTTCAACGCGGTCTCAGGAAGTGAACGCCTGCCGAATGATCGTGCCCTCGGACTGCATGGCAGCGGCGCCCCTAATGAAAACTCTGGGACGTTGCTAGCATTGTGTAGGAAACTTGGCCTACATATCGTTGGGGTCTTGATTTAGGAGAAAAGACATTCACCGACGGATTTGGTATTCCAACGATGGGCATATACAAAGAAAGGGATCGACCACATTCTCGCACACTGCAGATGGAGCACTAGTGACCTGCCGGGCTCATTGGGGATTTGAATTTTCCACGAATCACCGGTCGGTGATTGCCTCAATTCGAATCCGCATATCAAGAGCTAAAGAAAGACAGTCCGAGCTTCCCAAATTCAACAGCGAAGCGCTGCGCGATTCGGCTATCGCACATGGATTTGTTGAGGCTGTGCAGGTAAAACTGCAGGCCTCATCGGAAAGGATGAATGGCATAAAGGGGGTTCAGGTTTAAGCAGGCCATGTGCTTCGCAGCATCTGTCTCCATAGACAGGAAGCGCTCTGCTCAGAAGGAGTGGATTTCTTCTACGACATTCGACATCATCGATGAGCGGAGAACCGCTGGGCTTTCGGGGGACAAGGCGCGGCACCGGGAACTAAATGGCATGCGTCGCAGAGTGCTGCACCACGAGCACTAGGTGTGGGCGGACAAGCTAGGTGCTGAAGTGGAGGGGCAGCTGCAGAAAGGTCAGCTACGCGCCGCGTTCAAGAACATTCGTCGTCTGCGCGCACATGGGCCACAGGTATCTGCGCCGATCTGCGCAACTGACGGCACAATCCTGTCCGACGACAATGCAAAGCTGGCTCGCTGTAACGAATATTTCAGAGGCCTGCTCAGTAAACCAGTTATTCCGGTCCTTTGTCCTTTTATGAAGCTGCCGCAGTTGCAATCCTTGATCCGTCGAACGGCGTCGATCCGTAGATTAAAGTGGACCCGCCGTCCCTGCTGGAGGTGCGTGACGCTGTGGGCAGTTTGAATGCGGAAAAGCGACCGCGGCTGCTGCTGCATTAGTGCTTATGTTTGTTTGTTTTTTGCGTGTTGTTTAACGGCGCTTCGACACAGAAAGGTCATATTGCGCCAGGATTGTAATAAATAGAAGCATGATACTGACGGGCAGTGTTGATAAAATGTATTATTCGTACACTAATACTAGAGCACAATGACTAGAGTTGAAGGACTAGATCATTAGTGCTTAGATGCTGCAGCACGGCGGCAATGTCATGCTCGAATGCTCGAGAGGCTGCACGACCTGTCCACAGGGGTCTGGGATGAAGAGGTCGGTCTTGCAAAGGTCGTCCTTGGCTTGGACGGTGTTACCCCAGAAAGTCGGAAACAAGGAATAGACTTGTAGTCCAGAGCTCCCCGGGAGAGTCGTAAAAGGCGACTAAAGAAGAAGGAGCGGTTCTGTAGTGGCCCTCTTACACGGAAAAGAACTATAATGGTCCTTGTAACTACACACGGTCCTTAAGTTCCCACATCCCTCGGCCGGAATGCAGAGATAACGCTTCTCTCTGTGCGCTGAAAAGCATTCGCCAACGTCGTGCGAAACCGCATGAGACTCAGATCGCTGCAGTGCAGGCGTCAAGAGCAGAGTGGCCTTACTAAATCGCATTTCGGGCGCTAATCTGATCGCTCAGACAAGGCGTGAGTACTAACAGCCGCTGTATGCTAAATACGTGAACCTTAAACCTGCGTTCGATTCCATCAACAGGCCGGCCACTGGAGTCCGCCAACTGCTCCTGGCATCCCGCCCAAGATCGTGAGTTTATTTCAGGCACTGTATTGTATACTGATACGGAAAGCTCTGTACGCGTCAATGGAAGGCTCAGCGACCTGTTTCCGGGTGTGTCTGAGGTTCGATAAGAGGCTGGGTTTTGGCTCCCGATGCTTTAAACATCGGAATGGACTGGTCAGTCCTTGAGTGACTTTAAGCTGAACCTTCCTGACATCGTTGCTATAGAGAAACAATGGAGGGTATGGAGGACTTTATCTTGGCGCCAACGTGTCTCGTTCCTGTATGAAATTCAGGTTATTTCAGAGAGAGAGAAAGCCTTATACAGCATTGTAATCCTTTCTGGAATTCTTTAGATAGTGCTTCCAGAAAGATTATGAACAGCACATCAGCAGTGAGCTAAGGACAGACACTGCAGTGTACTCCAACCTTCGCCTCAAACAGATTTCTCTCACCTCATTTGACTTCAGCTGATGCTTGTGCTCCTGCGTACATTGTCTTTATTATGACCAATAAATATACTCTTTCGCACAAAGTTCCATTTATATCCACAATATCGCTTCTCGAGGGACGCCGTCGAAAGCCTTTTCTATATTCACAAATGCCGTCAACAAATCTCCTTTGTTTTCAACGTATTTCTCTTGTAAGTGCCGCACTATGAATTATTGCATCCGTTGTGTTTTTTCGGGTCCGAAGCCAAATGAAATACATCATCGATATCAATCTTTCTTCTTATTCTTTGCTTAATAACTCACTTAAACACTTTCATTGCATGCTCTAGTAATTATGCTCTAATTAATTCCATGCTCTAGTAATGCCTTCAGCATTTCTGACACAAGGCCCGCTGGCCCTGCTGCCATGTCCACTTCATCTTGCCCGAGGCTGCTCTCTCTTCGTCCGATGTTATATCTTCCATCGGCCTGCTAACACTGTCTCTCATGTACTCGTCCTTGTTTCACTCAAATTCTTCATTCAACAGCTTCTCATAGTACGCCCAACAGACATCCCGTGTCTTCTTCTCTTCACCGCAATTTTTGATCCTTGTTTTTGATACGTCCTCCATCGGTGACATCCATATTTTGTCTACTATATTCCCTCTCATCACACATGCTGCCCGCCCTGCATCCACCCTCCCCAAAGGTACATCGGAGCGTGAGGGACCTTCAAGGGAAGAAAGAATTTGGCCCACACTTAATATAATCAAGAAATGATGACATAGACCCAGAGCCTCAGGGGGGAAAATTCTGGCTTCACCTCTCCAGCCCCAGCAGGTTACCCCGCGACTCCTTCCATCTCTCTCTCTTCGCCTACTAAACTTAACCCTGGTCGCGACTGTTAAAAACTCAATGCAACTTCGTGTTGCTGCTGATGCTAAGCGTTGTCGATGTGAGGACGCAGTGATGGAGGCGGGTGAAGAGATCTGTGAGAGAAGCGTGAGGGGCGAGGTTTGCAGCCGTGAGGGTGTCAGGGTCTGTACACTGCTGCATCATCCACTGCCCTATAGATGGCAGGTCAGTATCCTTGCATTATCCTACTGGCTAGTATCCTCCCATGATCCTACTGGCTAGCATCCATGAGAAACTCCTACTGGCTAGCATCTTTGCATGCTCCTACTGGCTAGCATCCTTGCAAGCTCCTACCGGCTAGCATCCATGCAGGGTCCTACCGGCTAGCATGCATGCACGCTCCTATCGGCTGGCATTCTTGCTTGCTCTTACTGGCTTCTGCCTAGCATCCTTCATAGCATTCACAAGCCCCCGTTTCAAACTAAACAATGAATAATTGGTTTCAAAGGTGCATAGTTAATCTCCCGATTTTTTCGATTCTGAAGCGTCTTTGGCAGGTTCGTGGATAGGTCTGTGTGGCGTCTCCCTTAGGGTCCAGAATAATTCATATGCATATTCCTCATTGTTTTCGTAAAAGGACACGAGGATGTTTATAGAGAATGTGTTACTTGGACTCTTCAGAGGAGATGGCGTCCAGATAGTGTGTACATGTAAATAGCCCCATAGTGCGCAAAAGTCATCGTCATCATTATCATCATTTTCGATTTTTCCGTTCATTTTTTCATCCTAGTACAGGTTGGACACTTGCAGCCACGGACACACGCCCTCACATGGTTTGACCCCACGAAGGTCCATTGAGAGACCGATGGGCCGGAGGAGAGATGGATTAAGCTAACACTTAACCACTTAAGGAGATGATGATATCGGTCCAGAGTTCTGCGGGATCCCGTCACTCGCGACTCTAAGCCAAAATTACCATGGCCTAGAAAGCTAGGCATCAAACAAACTCTGGCTCTACCTCCCCTGCCCTGGCAGGTTACCCTGCCCTCCCTAACCGCCAGCTGCCCGTCATAGCACCCCTCAACCCGAGTGGTGCGAGAGGGCGAGAGTCGTCTCGAAGATACAGGGGTGAGCCATAAGCACAAAACAAACCTCCTTTTTATCGTGTAATCTGTTAATATCCATGTTTTCACACAGGTTTCACGTTTTCGCCCGCACTGATGAGAACTGCTGGGGCTGAGTTTTTAAGGCAGGATGCCCTTCTTGACGCCAATCAAATAAAAAAATTCATGAAAAAATTTAAAAGTTCGTATTTTTTTGTCCGTGGCCTGTTGGAGCATAATTTTACAGAACGGATGTTCCAGGGACGGATACTCTTGGTGCTGTCCAACCTGCCCAATGGTGGCAGCAGGGGTAGAGCTGCAGGACACAGTTCAACGTCATGTCTGGATGATATTTTTGGGTAATTGCGAAAGTGCAAATGCAATCTATAGCAGAAGGAATGTATCACGAAACGATATTTGTCATGTAGGCCTAACTATCTTAATCCAAATATTGTGTGCATTAAAAAAATGCTAGTATTATTCACAGATAAAAATGCACTACCAGATAAACGAAAGTACTTCACTGACTCACACTAGATCTACCAAGTACTTACTTGCTGTCCCGTGATCCATCCAGCGAACGTGGTCGTTGAGGCGCCACTTCTGATGATGTTCACACAATTCTTCTTACTGTCCTTCGCGCCACTTGGTGTGTCCCACCGTTGCACTCTCTCACATTCTGCATCCAATTTTTCTATGGTCTTTCTATTCTTTGGGTCCCATTGACTGTGCCTTTGATTATCGTGATTGGGAGATTTCTTAATCTGAGGATGCTAAGAGGTGAACCTTTTTGATAGATTCTGAAAAGAATTCCTTGTTCTGTTGGCAGTAATACTATAGTCCTTTGTTTGTCTCGTTATGTTTGAAATTCTTTCCTCTTTATTATTTTTATGCTCGGTGCATAATATATCAGTAAGCGTCGGTAACATTTTATCTGAAACGGACTGAGTTTCCATGTTTCACAGCCTTATAGAGAAATTGAGTAAGTGTGTTTGTAAGAATCTGATTTTTACATTTAGTTCAATGACTCGAAGAACTTGCTCATTGAATGAAGGAATTGATAAAGGAGAAACTAGCACCTCAAACACGTCGATTGGTGTAGGCCTAAAGCGGCCAAAGAGATGACTAGGTCATGACACGGCTTTCGTATATTGTCCTGCAATTAAATTTAATTATTTTTAGACCTTATTAAAAAAA
This sequence comes from Chamaedrilus cognettii, assembly GCA_034695025.1. Classification (NCBI taxonomy): domain Eukaryota; kingdom Metazoa; phylum Annelida; class Clitellata; order Enchytraeida; family Enchytraeidae; genus Chamaedrilus; species Chamaedrilus cognettii. Next base: position 6,016 of record JAQIWG010005193.1, on the reverse strand, counting down.
ATCACAAGTGATTGCATTTGCATAGAAATTATGTTTCCTCAAAATAATATGTCTTTGTCCCAAATAGTTAGATAGGCTACTATAAATTATCTGACTGTGTAAAATATTCCTTCAAATCCGAAACAGGTTTAAATATTGACTGTTTGTAGGAATTAGCAAAATTAATCCTCTGTACTCGAAGGCAATAGCAAAATTGAAATAATGAACTTCAGTTTAATTTTGAAATTTTTGGATGAAGTCATGAAGTGGCGCGCTTTTTGTCAGTCAGAGGTGAGGATCAAAATCAAAAATTTAAATAGAAATGCATTTTTTCATAGATTTTGAAATCCCAGCAAAGAATGAGATTTAAACTTATGACAAGTTTAAAATACTTCTTGTATAGCCTTCTTGCGTGCGTGTATGCGTTCCTTGCGCGTGCATGTGCGCGCCTCCAGTCCGCTGTATTTCATAATAATGACGCCAACATGTACTACACCGCCTTACAGCCGGTAATAGCTAGACCTATAGCTGAACGCATTGTCCAATGTAATGTAGAGAAGTCTTTATAGTGTAGTGGCAGCGTTGCGCTCACCACGCAAGCGACCTGGGTTCGATTCCCGATAGAGGTTGTTGATTAGATATTAATTTCTCGGACTTACGACAGAACAGGCAAATTAGAGCCTTAGATCAGGTCAAGCTAAGCTTGTATACACTGCCATTTCTTTGGCGTTTAATGGAAATATGTAAAATGAAAAGAAACGAAAATATGAGATATTATTAAAAGTTAGCAAAAAAGATTCACTCCTGGGATGCATATAAAAGCCCAAAATTCTGGGTTTTCATTGCCGCCTTTTTGCTAGACCTTTTCTCGTAGCTTGCAGCATACACTGCCATTGCTTTTGCATTAAATGGAAAAAAATTTGACAAATCATAAAAGACTAGTAAAGATGTTGCGCTTTTAGGATGCACATAATGATCCCAAAGTTCTGGGCTTTTATTGCTGCTTTTTCATTAGACCATATCACGTAGCTTGTAACGTACACTGCTATATCTTTAGCGTTCAATGGAATTAAGGTACATGTATGAGAAATGATCAGAGGTGAGTAAAAAAGTCTCACTTTTAGGACGCGCATGGAAATCCCAAGATTCTGGATTTTTGTTGCCGCTTTTTCACTAGATCCTATCTCGCAGCGTGTACCATACAGTGCAATTTCTTTTGCATTAAATGAAAATAAAGTATGACAAATGATAAAAGAATAGTTTAAAAGTTTCACTCTTGCCGAAGCATATAAAAATCCCAAGGTTAAGGGTTTTTATTGCGACTTTTCTATGAGACCTGTGTCGTAGTTTGTAGCATGCACTGCCATTTATTTAGCAGAAAACGAAAATAAGTGTGACAAATAATAATTTTTATATCTTGGAGTCGTTATACTCTGCCAGAAACTTTACATATAATTCGCAGTTTAACAAACAAAAATATTTCAGAGCAATAAGCGGGATATTTGCAAAATAAGATTAAATTCCTCTCCAGGGGTGCTGTGCTTGCTCATCAACTCTTATTGTGCACCTATCGTTACCTATGCTGCTGAAGCGCTCTGTTGAAGCAAAAGAAATCTAAACAGCATTGATAGAGTGTACTCACAAGCGCTTCATAAAATATTTAGTGTATTTGACAACAGCATAATTAGACAGTGTCAATACTATATGGGATGCTTGCCTTTGAGTTTGATTGTTGATGTACGAAGATTAAACTGTTTGACTAGCGTTAATAATATGAACAATAACATATTGCATTATCTTCCTAATTGGGATGAAGATTATGCACTGTTATGCAGAAAATATAATTTCTCTGAAAATAAAGTTATGCCTGATTTTAGGTTTTTAATGACTGATTTCTTCAAGGCATCGTTGGAACTCTGATTATTTGATTCGTGAGGCGTTCTTGGTGAACCTTTAGACTGGGCTGCCTAGGTTGAATCTGATGTCTGGCATCATTTCATTATGCATTTATTCATCTAAATAGTGACGTGTGTACCATATAATAAGTGTTCATTTAAATTTTAAACGGTACATCTAAATTTTTGGACCAGCTTCTCATTTGATGCTTTGCTTTGTATGCTTGTGTTCCGCTGTGTTGTTATTTGTGTGCTTGTTGATTCTAAACTTCGTGTATGAATAAAAGATATATATATAATTTGTGCAAAAAGGTCACTCTAGGGACACAAAAAACTGTAGGATCTAGGTGTTTTGCCACTGTTTCAATGGACCTTATGACGCTGCTTACAACATAGGCTGCCATATTCCTTTTTCATGTCATAGAAATAAAGTATGACAAATGCTCAACTTCTAGTAAACAAGTGTGGAACGCACAAAAAAATACCAAGATTCTTGGCTTTAATCTTTGATTGCCACTTTTTCACTAGACTTTATCTCACTGCTTATAAAATACATTTCTTTTGCATCTATGAAAAACTATACAAATTTAATAATAATTATGGCATCCCTGAAACGCACAAAACAGTACTAAGGCTCTGGGTTTTTATTGTCACTTTTTCACTAGACTCAATTACGTTGCTTGTAATTTTTTGTATTTCAAGAAAATAAAGTAGGCTATAATAAATGAGAGAAGTCTGGTAAAAAAAGTGTCACTATTGGGATGCATGAAAAATCCCAAAATTCTGGGTTTTGATTGTCACTTTTTTTTACTAGATTCTATGTCATAGCTTATAACATGCAAATCATTGTAACCTATGATTGAAACGACAAATCGTAAATTCTTGAGCGGCTAAATGCGCATCATCTTAGTAATAGACTACTACAGACTCATGAGCCTCAAAAAGAATTGCTTTGAATTGTATTAGAAATGATATTCATGAGCGGCGATGTATAGCGTATGGGAAGGACGCGTCTCCCTAAGGTTAGCTAATGGTTGGTCAACAACGATATGTCAACAACTCCCGTTATAACTTCTTCCGCGTCTTGTAAAATAATTTCAGTCAGAAGATCAATCGGTGTTGGTTTCTGATTAGACGCCTAGGCCTACTTATATGTCTCGCATTAGTTTCAAACATGATATTATGAAAGTAAATTTTTAAAATATGAAATATTTATAAAATCAGATATACCGTGTAAACATGAGCATGCATTTCGTAGTGTGAGTTTCCAACGACATTTCGGATTTCTTGTGATGAAGTACAACAGCTGCAAAATCGCATTTGTTAACATCTAAGTTATCGACATGGATGTGCGTGCTAGTAAAATATCTGTCAAAAACCAAGTGCTCAATATTGTTGATACACATACGATATTTTAGATAGCTTTTGCGACGCTTCATATTTTGGCTAAAAATACACGTGAAAATTTGATTTGTAGTATTTTGATCTTCACAACTCAATTGACAAGTGAGTGTGAGAGCTGGCAATTAAGCTTAACGAATAAAACTGTCACCATAATGCATTTGATATCTTTGTGATGAACAATTTCGACTTTTTACGGGGGTGGTACAACTCGCCAACACCTATGCAATTTGTGCAATGTCTTTTTATGAAAGTCATTTTGATTGAAAAAATGATTTATGTCGTGATTCTGCCTGTCATTGATCATGTCTACGTTGATATTGTAACGCAGTTTACAAAGAAAGCAGCAATATGATATTTATAATTATGCTACCATACTGCATGTTAAATTAGTAGTTCTGTACACGTGGTAGCGTTTTCTCTCCAGTAATTCATCTATGATTCCTATTCCTTTTTTTCCCTCGTTCTCGTGCCCCCACTCTCCCCTCCAGTATTTCTCTCAACAATCCCTCTCCTCTCACTACAATGCCCAATACAGTTCTTGCTCCGCACAATCAGATGTTCACAATCAGTGTTCTTTTTCTCTCAACTCTTGCCAGCACCTTCTCGTTGTTATTTTTTCTGTCTAATTAATTTGCGAGGCACTGTGGTGTAGTGGTTATAGGGCGTCGGACTGAGAGTCCAGAGGACCTGGGTTCAAGTCCCCGCGCAACTATGAAACCATTCGTTATAGACCCTTCAGCAAGGCTGTGAAACATGCAAGTGTCGCTAGCTGCTAACCCCGTGCCAGATTATTATTTATTTGGTTGGCGTCAGGAAGGGCATCCGATCATAAAAACTCAGCTTCAGCAGTCCTCATCAGGGCGCAACGTCTAAACCTGTGTGAAAACATGGACATTAGCGGATGAGACGACAGAAAAGTCGGTTAGTTTTTAGTTAGTCGTCTCCTCCTAACCCAAATCTCAAAAGCATCTATTTTTCTTCCTCTTTTCCAAGCGCCCACGTCTCGTCAGCGTATAGTGTCACCGACCACACGACAGCTTTTGCGATCCTTTTCTTTACTTTTTTCCTCATTGCTCTAGTGAACAATTCCTACTTCTTACTAAGGGCACCTTCTAACTTTTCTATTCTCGTTCTTCACTCCTCTCCTCTTTGAGGCTTCCATTACCATTGTCTTTTTCACGCTTATGTTCATGTCGTATGTCCTTGACGTCTCATTTAACCTATCTAACACCTTTACAACCCTGTCTCTGTATCTGCTACCATTTCTTGGTCATCTGACCCTCCCCTTATATCGCATTATACCCCGAGCCAGATTACTTAAAAATATTATATAACAATTTGTTGAAGTACTGTTTGAGTGGCTACCCACTCGTACAGCCAAAATAAAACTAGACGTTAGCACAGTACCCTTGCATTAACGGCGTGCGCGCAGGCCGCCAAGGGTAGATAAACACGAGTTTTGAAATTTGGAGCAATGGAGGCAAATGGAGCATTTTTCAAAATTCAGGCGAAGATTTATTATATGCACAAATATCGTATCTTCTGTGAATAACAGTAAAAAATCTAGTGAACTTGTGCGAGTCCAACGTTATTGCACTCTCATTTACACATTCAAACAAGCGAACTTGAACAATCCGGTCGTAGGACGCATGTTCCATGAAAAATGACCCAAATCTTTTCAGTGCCTGCTCAGTTTTTTTGGCGCATTGGTTAAAAATTTGTCCCCCCTCCCACAAAAAGAAATCATTCTCTCACGCTCATCTTTATTTCATCATTTCCATCGTTCATCTTTATTTCACCAACGAGTTATTGATATAATGAATGACAAAATGCAGAGCACGTTGAATGAAATGAAGCACAATAGTCATGAACACATGCTAAGTCAGGATTGTGTATCACACTGACACGGTCTACTAGATACAATCACCGCGATACCGATGAAATACCAGTCATCAATGCTCTGCTAAATGCTATACTCAACACGTGTATTAGCGGGGTGGTGTATGGGACGCATGTAAGCTTACTGCTCCATGCAATCTGACAGGAAAAGATCTGTGAATGTAACTATTCACTTAACCGGAAATGATTTGATATCGTTGTTGTGTTAGCCCCTTGCGGAGAAAAGGTGATGCCCCATTTCACCAGCTGATGGTGGCTGGTGATTGTTCCACCGTATCTGGTAGGCATCGTAGGAACACTTGTGGCTGACGAATTTAAATCACCCTTGCTAAAGGGTGTACGAAGTGACTCGAAATCTTTACCGCGGCCGGGATTCGAATCGGCAACTGCCGCACTCGTAATCCACGACCAGCGACTTAGACCACTCGTTCACACCGCTTCGTCCTGCGTCAGAAATTTCTGACAGGCACGGGTTCGCTAAAATAGACAACGTTATCTTGTAATAAAAGAAGTTTTTTTTAAAGTTTAGGTGTGGTACATGCCCCGTGCCCAATTGCAGGTGATGCCACTGATGTCGATCCCATTTCGTACGCTGTAAAGAAGGAAGCCGTCATGAAAACGGTCAATAAATTTTCGTTAAATTCAAAAATATAATTTACTGTTACATGTAAATTCGCAACAACGATGCATATATTTTCAAATTTCAACCCTAATCTCAGGCCGCTTATCCCAATCATGTGACCCTAAACTCAGCCCTAATCCTGAGCCTACTCCTAATCTAACCTTAACCTTGAATCTTCAGAGCATCATAATCATATTCATTCACATCTCTCCGCATC
>JAQIWG010005192.1:0-14871 GCA_034695025.1 Chamaedrilus cognettii | reverse complement strand
CCCCATAAAAACATGGATGACAAAAAGTTTCCTTCAGCAATCTCTCCCCCTCTAACCCCCCCTCCGGTCGTGAGTGTTGCACCGGAAGGCAAAATTTCCCAGAGGGGCTTGCGTCCTGTTTTAAGCTCTCCCGGTTGTGAAAGGCTGACATCGTTTCTGGTATGTAGGGGGTCAAGTTCGGTAAACAACATATACATGTATGCAGCTACAACGTAGTTCCGAAGGGTATTGGAGTACACGGTAGGCCTCTAATACAACTCCAGGCGGGCCAGGCCTGATAATGTCATTATAAATAAATGTAGCTTCAAAATTGCGGTGTAACGTTATATTTATTACCTTAATAATTATTGGAGGCGACCCACGGGCAGTGTTGCCCAATGTACGACAATACGATAATCGTACGATAATTTCGATGTAATTGAAAAAGCATTTATTTTGACATGTTAAATTTTCGAGGTTAAGAAAAAAGAAATTAGGGGAGAAATAATTTTTTGTGGGAAGAACGGAAAATGACTAGTCAGAATGCCCACAAAAGGTCAACTTTAGATCTTTTTCGGGCAAAATTTCCATCAGGAACTCCCCCCGCCCCCCCCCCTCCCCGCTTATGAGTTTAGTTTTTCTTGCGCTTTTTAACCTTTTTTCCGGTTTTAGAGCTTGTGCGAATTTCTTTCTCAAAAACGCTAATTTTGTACGATAATTCTACACTGAAAAATTGGCAACACTGGCCATCGGTTGCCCTCGCCCTATTACCTGGTTGACCACCGTGAAGAACGACCTTGCGTCACTCAACATCGGACTGTACACCGCTGTCCAGAAAGCGAAGGACAGGGAGAAATGGCGGGAATTATCCCACCGTGGTATTATGGTACACGCTCGGTTGACGAGCAAGCGACCACGCGACGACGATGCTAATTAATTATTGTGAATGTAGGCCTACTCTACTCTAAGCCCTAGGGCTAATGGTCTACCAGTAAACTGTGCCTGAATTTAAAACATAGAGTTAGACGGGGGAAAGGTGCTGGAGGAAACTTTTTACCATTCATGTTTCATAATTAGGCTACTAAATTTACTAAGCCTAGTCGTAAAAACGCAGCTATTGCAGTCCTCACCGGTCACCCTGCAGGGCCTGCAGGGCGCAAACGTCTAAACCTGTGTGAAAACATGGACATTAAGAAAATAAACTCAAAAGGCGGTTTGTTAGCCTACCAAACTATTCAATTTCATAACTTAACTTGAGATCCCCGTATCTCAGTCGCTCTCAGCACCCAAGCGTGACACAAGTAAAGCTCAGACCGTTAGCTGTCGAAATGTAGACTAGGCCTCTTCATTACCCACAAAGTGGTCTAACAAAAGTGAGTCTATTCACAGTTTTCTCACTCAGCGCGTATTTAGCCCATTTCGCTTATTGAGCATGTTATAGTCGTCTCTGTCATGTAGTAGGCCCTATCTAGGCCTCATGAATAGCATACAATAATTACGTACAATTAGGCCAGGGGTTCTCAAACTGTGTTCCACGGAACACTGGTGTTCCGTTACAAGTGTTCGCGACGTACGTGAGTTCCGTCGACCAACAGAAGGAAAATGAAAATGTTGATGCCTGAATTTCTTATCAAAACTCGTTCATAGTTTGTCTTCGTCAGTAGGCCACCGAAATGGCATTCCTTGTTATTGCTCGGAGAAAAAAACAAATTTTTCTCGCTAGCTTCGTTCGCGCAAGCACATTTATATTCCCCATCGACGATATTTTTCTTCACTTTGTCGATTCTCTCTTCTCACCCCCCTCCCTCGAATCGTGACGTATATATGCTACTTTATAGACGGGCCTTAATTAAGGATCCATTTTCAAACGTACGAGCATTCCTCGTTGTCAAACTCGTTGCTCCCGTGAGGCGCATTTTGACTTGGTGTTACCCGATCTTCAATATATAAATTACGTAACCGAAAAGATTGAGAACCCCTGCCGTGGGCTATAGGCTATAGCATGCAATTGTACTCAAAGGGCTGCCAGTGGGCCAAAAACCAGGGAATTTCGCAGACCCATTTCGCTGTCCCTGGGGGGAGTTTAACTCCCTCAGTTTTTTCTTGAGACCCCCGCCCAACGGCTGACCCCTCAGGGGAGTGTAATACACTCCCGTAGGGGTGGTGTTATGGGGTGTTAGGATTAAACAAAAATCCCCCGTCGTGGGTGAAAATTAATGTAGGTTATAGATCTTGTGAGTGATCAAAATTGACATAAATTGTTAAAATGGAGAATCGGTAGTATCAGAATCATGTCAAAGATAGACAAGAAAGATCGACAAGTATCAAGTAGTCTACATTGTAGGCTACTGACTGTACTGTTAACCATGGCTTGCAAAACATACATAATACGTACATGATACAGTGCTTGTATGTAGGTATATTTCTGGCAGCACCCCCCCTCCTCCCCCGGTCTTGAGTTCCGTATGGATAAGAAAGAGTGAAACTGGAATTACACCACCCCTGAAAAGTTTTACACCCCGGAAAAAAATCCTGCGAAAACACGGAGTAAAAAATTTAATGATCCACGACTTCCATTGGTTCGCGGCATGTCCCGCGGAACTGTCTATAAAAATAGTAAACACTAGCGGTCACGTGGGCGGTAAGGTCATCTCTATCTGTCGAAAGGAAGATAAATATTTGCCTGCCCTCATCCATTGCTATGTATGCCCAAAATAGGTACCATGTTTCAACGCAGTGAATTCGTACGTGATTTGCAGTAAATTTTCATGAATTTCGTAGTCATTCGCACCTACGTTTCAAGCAAATGATGTTTTTCCATCTCCGTTAGCATGACATATTTTTGGTGCGTTACAAGTGCAATATACATACAGTATACATACATGCATTCCATAGATGTCGGCAGCGTTGACAGATGACGACGCATTGATTGGCTGACAGCCGTCTGTCGCTCGTGTGCTATCCGTCGACGTGAGAGAGCTGAGCGATAATAGCGGATATACTAAAGTCTACTTATGCTGATGCGATTTGAGTTCGTTGTTACCTTTAAACTACAATTCGCCCGCGTTTCGAGACTATAGGCGGGGTCGCCTGGCAGGATCAGCGCACACGACGCGCTGATCAGTCCGTGTCCCGGTCATGAGAAAGGGTGGTTGTGAAACTAATTGAAGCTGGGTCGTGTTTTGCGCAACAGGGTCTCGGCGGATACGATAGCATAGGAGGCGCGTGAGGCGCGGTTTTGCTGTTGTGCGGAAGTAAGCTACGCAATACGCATCCCTTCGGTGTCTAATCGTGTTGTCGTTAGTTATAGGTATGGCGCCAGGTTGAGCCCGTTAAAACATCCGACCTTTTATAGCAGCATCACGCTCATGTCAGCATCTGTTATTCACATTCTTAGTTCGACAGCTCGAGACTAGGCTGCTACAGCACTGAGTTGCCGACTCAAACGAATATCAGACGACAACAACTAAGTTCAATCCTGTCCGATTCTGATTTTTTTTTTGGTATGGGTTGATTCAGTTCAGCTCTTAGTTGATGATATTCAAATGTGGGCGTTTTCTGTGATTTAATATCGATGATCGACACGCTGATCAGTCAGTAGACAGGTAGTAATTTTTATCGACACGGTCTTCTTCTGCTTCTGCAGTATATGAATTTATTATCAATTTTTTGTGAAATCTACGTAAATATTTGTTGGTAATTGGTATGGTATGGTATAACGACTTAAGAATTTGCTCAGATATAATTGAGCAAAAGTTGACTCCAAAATATTTAAGAAATTGTTATGAGATATTTCAGAAACTTTACAAATTGCGCGCATGCTTTGCATCAAGATTGAAAATGTTAAAAATGTAAAAATTATATATATTTTGCAAATTTGTTGCAAATTCAATCAATTTTGCGTTTGTTGCATATTGCAACAGTGAGTTTGATATTTGCAAAGGTCATTAAATGCTTGTGTATCTCACTTTTATTCATCTGTTAGGTTTTGAATTATGTTTTTTACTTGTGAATTTTGTATTCAGTTCCAGGTAAAAATATAAGTATTTAAATTATGAATTATGTTATTAGTTATTTAAAATATTATCTAATACATTAATTAGGCCCAATTAATTAGGGTAGGTAATTCATAAAAATTAAATATATTTAAACTTGCAAATTTAGCAGCGCATTGGGTGAAAAAATTCTAATGGTTGCTAGAAATGTTGAAATTTTACTGCAATTGCTGGAAAAGCTGAATATTAAGAAAATTCTGTAAATTCATAAATTTCAGTATTGCGATTGTGAATTTCTGAGGTCTTGAATAATATGTTAACTTCCATGTGCTGGTTACCGTAGTGTGCTCAAGTAGGCCACTGGATTGTTTTACTAAATATATTAATTCTTACGCATGCTAATTCAGCTATAGTTTCTTTACAATGATGCTGCGCATGAAGTTGATAAGCTGGATTATTTGCGCTCAGTTTGGTGACATATTGGATTAATTCGTCAGCTTCATTGGCTTGTATCTGGATGCGTCGCTCGCCTTTATTCGACCTTGTGACGTCGGCGTGAGTCATGTAGCGGGGGTCAAGGGCGGAGAGGGACCGTCTCAACATGTCGACTGCGCCGAATGAAAAGAAAATCAGAAGATGGTGCGCGAAACGAGATATTTGCGTATCAGTCAGCTGCCGGGCCAGATCACTGAGCAGAAACTGGTGGACCACTTCAGCAGGTTGGTGTGCAGTTACCTGACTTAGCTGGTGATGTATTATTTGACTATTCATATTTAGAAGTTATGGTGTATACGCTTATATAGTTATAGTTACAATATAATAAATAGATAATATAGTTACAGTATGACACCCTTGATATGGTTTTGTGTTCATTAAAACCATGAAAATACTCCGCAGATGTCTAGTTCGAACACGTCCAGTGATCAATTGAATGAATACACAAGTTTCGATTCATTCAACAAGTTTTGAAGCTAAGTTAGAAAACACAAAATAAATGATTAGGCATATTGAAATTTTCTTTATGTATATGTTTCTTTATTTGCCACTTAGGCAAAAAACGCAAAATGAAAGTAATCGAGCAATGTATGTATATTCTCAGTTGGTTGTAATTAAGATCTATACATTGTACAAGCTACGGTAATAAAGTTTGAACCATGATTGAACTATGTCGTCGCACAAATTGTGAAAATAAATTAAACATATAATAAATTAGAAACCTGTATAAGTGAACTTGTTCTTGTAAGTGATTTTGTTCTTTTTTATTTGTTATTCAGTGTGTTTTTGCAACTTTGTGAGTCAATATAAAACTATACCTGTATTTAGTATTATTTGATATATAATTTTAATATAAAAGTAGATAGTAGCATGTGTTTTACTGTACCATGCTGCGCCGTGTTCCAGGAAAATTTGGAGCATCGGAAAAGTTGGCATAATTTGATCAAATGTTTTCAGATTGGTCTGAAATTTTATTCACAATAACTGCAGCCAAGCCGGTACCAATTTGCATGTGTGTAGACATGTGAGTTCTGTTGTTAACAGTGTGCGCATTTTGAAAATGGTACAGACAAAATAAAGTTACAAGTGTACTACTGTACTTGCTGCTATGTTCCTACAGTCAGTGACAAAGAGGCAGTCCAAAAATTTTGCTGCACAGCTGATGTTCAACTTTTTCTGTCTTCTACACATGATAGAAGAAGGCGGGTCGTCACTGTTTTAGTGCTTGATTCATGATTTTATGATCAAACAGCTACCACTTTCAAGCATTTGAGTCTACCGGTTATTAGGTTATTAACGTCACGAATGCCAGTATACATGATAAATGTGCTTTTCCTCTACACACCATATCTGAGGGTCAAGCGGATAGAAATTTAGTCTCCTGTCATGTGTACACAAACATAGAGAAACTTTGAACATCAGTTTTGTTTGAATTTCTGGACTGCTAGTTTGTTACTTGTTTGAACACAGTGCGCAGCAACTCGGTGAAGCATTGTGGCCGATTGGTCTAAGTTGCGGACTTCGGATTGGGAGTGTGGCAGAGATTCGATTCGAACCTCGGCCGCAGCAAAAGATTTTGAGTCACTTCGTGTACCCTTGGTAGAGGTGCTTAATTTCACCAACTCTGCAAATAATCATTCATTAGGGTGGAGTGCAGTAGAGAAGTTGAAGTAGTTTGTCTGTAAAGACAAACTTACTTTGCCTGTCGATTTTCAGCCGGGCATGATTTTGACAGAATGATTCGCATTTGTCTACAAATTAGCAATTTGGTTTTAATATGGCTGCAGTAGTTGTCTAAAATTTATGACCAATCTGGCAACCTTTGCCCGAGTTGTGACAACGCATTTTGTATGCCAATTTTCATTAGGACACGTGTAGTTGGAAACGTCATTGGAGTTATCTCCATAAAAATCTATGCAGTCAGGTTCATAATTGTATACTATTTTGAACAGGCTGCCGGTAATGCTGTAATACAGTATAGCTGACCCTTTTATCACCATATATTATCATTTTGTTTGATATGCTTATTAATGAATGGGACGAAGTCTAAGGTCGATGGGCACTCAGGATAGACCAGTCACAACTTGTCTCATGTGACGGAGTATATACGGTGCATCTTATTATGTATCTTTATACTTTATTTGAATCAAGTACTTATATGACAGAATCACTGTTTTATATTGATCAGTTTTGAAGCTACTGGCAGAGCTGACATATTAATGAGCTAGGAAGTACAAAGCGTGCTGCATAACAATAAAATCAGTAAATTTGGGCTATTCCGTTCTAACATGCGCGCATGCATTGCAATGAAGCTGTAGGCCTGATAAAATCCATCAATTAAACTTGCAGAATATACATTTTGCATAGATATCGAAAGATTAATGAATTTATGCTACAAATTAACGCAAATGAAATTTAAGCAGACTAATTAGACAAGTCGTCGCCTCTAAAGCATAATAGTGTAAACCTGCTTTTGGTGGCCATCCGAGCTCAGCGCATTGTACAGGCTATTAACAGTTTGGCCTCATCCTTCCGTTATTGCACAAATTTAAATATAAGGTGTTTTTACTTGTCCTGCACCGTCTAATCCCACGCCCCTCCCCGTTTCCTTCTCTTTCTCCTCCTCTCTTCTCACCCTCCTCCCTCCCATCTCCCCCCTCCCCCCCATCCTCCCCTCATGCTACACCCGACTCACCCCCTACAGCCTCCCTCCCCACGCCCCTCTTTACCCCACCCATTCCCTCATCCCCTTGCCTCCCCTACCCCTATTCCACATTAATGCACCTTCCTTTCCATCACATCTTCCACTTCTACCTCCACGCCATCTTCACACCGCTCTCCCCTCATTCTCACCTTAACGCACGACTGCGCTTAGCTGGACAGGCGAGCGATTACTGGCAGTTGGCTGTGGGCGTGCAGCCAGAAATTGTCAGTCTTCACGGCGTTACGGACAGACAGACAGGGCTCATATACATCGTATCCCGATGAAAATTACACCACTTTTGTAGAGGAAATTTGTAGAGAAATACAATAACTGTTACAATATTATGGCTGTTTAAAAAAAAATACAGAAAAAAATGTCTCCAACATTAGTTGCTGCGTATTGTAGGCTTATGCAGTCCTAAACTAGCAAGCGGTCAAAGAACATTGAGTCACAACAGGTGTTCAAAGTGTCCCCCTTGCTCCCGGACATAAGATTGAAGATGCGGACACCACCGTTTGATTGCTCGATAGATGATCTTGTGATCAAACGGCTTCCACTCTTCAACCAGATGTGTCCTCAGATGAGCTATGTCGCGAATGGGGGTATGATAAACGCGCTCCTCTAGTAGAGGTGTCGGCTCTACACTCCATATCTGAGGGTCTTGCCGATATAACCTTGTCTTCTGTAATGATGATCAACCAATGGGGACACTTTGAACATCTGTTGTGACTGAATTTATGCTCTGCTTGGTCGTCACTGGACTGTAGGAGCACAATACATAGATACTAATGTGGAAACTTTTCTTTTGGTACTTTTTTAAAACAGCCATAATTTTGTCAAAACTTACTTGCATTTCCCCACAAATTTCGAAGTTGCTGTAGATATATCTACAGTTGTTGTTTACAAAATTTCAGAGCAATCTGATAACTTTTGCCCCAGTTATGACAAGTTTAAAGTGGTGTCATTTTCATCGGGACAGGGTTATATATTATATATACATATCATATCTCATTTCTATACCATTTTCTCATTTCATAGATCATATCTCAACTGCGCATATATCTCTACAGTTGAGGGAGTACTATTAAACTATAAATATAAATGTTAGCATTTTCTAAGATAATATTTTATATGCGTGTTAGCCTGGCTAAAATAATTATTGCTTGCCTCATTTATTCAAAACTTTCATAAATTTTAAGCCTAGAGGCCTATTGAGGGTTCCCAGGCACCTGGAAAACCTGGAAAAACTGGAAAAGTCAGGGAATTTATAGACTCTTTAAAAGTCAGGGATTTGTCAGATAATTATGAGAATGGTCATGGAATTTTGAAGATCTTTGCAGCTATTAAATTACAGTGCTCAATATGCGCTGAATTTCTTGTTTTGCACACTCAATCTCATTCTTCGTTCGAGTGAAATGCACAACGAAAGCGTGACCACTTGCTCACTTTCTCTTAGTGTTAAATCGTGACTTTGAAGTTCAACTGAAAAAAGAGATACAAGAATATGAGTAAGTTTTTAATTTTCTACAGCTTCACCCGGCTATCGCGCCATGGGCAGAATTAAGGCGAGTTATTAATGAACTGGAATTTAATATTCAAAGTAGGGGAAAAGTCAGAGAATTTTAACGCTACAAAGCGTGGGAATCCTGCTATTTACTTGTAGGAGGAACTGAATCACTGAACCGGCTTTGTTTGGCATTAGACTATCAGGGGATAGGGATGAAAGAGTGATGAAGTTGATAATAATTTCAGTCGGACAGTCAAGTAGTCTTAAGTACCGTAGTGCTATTTATTAATGGCCTCCCTCTTTCAAAGTTCGAGTGGTAATATGTTTACCTTGTAGATACTATTACTGTTGAGGCAACATTGCAGTGGTCTTTAAGTCTCTAAAGTTTATTTGAGGAAAACTTATCTATTTGTATATGAATTTGAGGTGTAAAATGAATTCTAGTAATATATTTCCAGCAATTGATTGCGTGCAGAGAGTCCTATTGTTGTTCACTGAACTTATGTTCTGGTTCTTATGAACTCAAATGTTCTGAATACCATCTCTCTAAGACTCTATTTATATAATAGTATTTTATGCTCATATATCTGATAGTCATAAAAGTTGGTCTGCAAGTTTAGTGCTACGTGCTTTGCGAATGCTAAAAAGTCTGAAACGCAAATATTAATATGAGTCTTTGTTAACATACCGGTATAAAGAATTATGTATTTTTAAGCATCGCTTTTGGCAGGACACAAATTTATAATTTAGTATTTATCGTATCTGGACCCACCAGTAATTGGATACCCTGGTCTTGTTGCTGGTGGTGGTTTTGGGAGTTTAAGGACCGTGGGTAACGAAGACTATTGCAGTCCGGTTCTGCTGTGTAAGAGTCGCCACAGAACCGCTCCCTGTTCTTTAGTTGTTGTTGTGTTAGCCCCTTGCGGGGAGTCTCTTGCGGAGAAAAGACGGTGCCCAATTTTACCAGCTGATGGTCACTGGTGGTGGTTCCACCGTATCTGGTAGGCATCGTAGGAACACTTGTGGCTGACGAATTTAAACCACCCTTGCCAAAGGGTGCACGAAGTGACTCAAAATCTTTTCCGCGGCCAGGATTCGTCCTGCTCAATGGTGGCAGCAGGGGCAGGGCTGCCCGGCAGTTTAATGTCATGTCCGGGACCCCCTTATTTAGTCACCTTTGACGACTCGCCCGAGGAAGCACTGGGCTGCAAGCCGTTCTGGCTTGCAGGATCTTTGGAGGGGGAGAGGGTTTGTTTCGGTCTTGTTCGTTGTGAAACATTTATATCATTTGACCCGGCCCTTCCCAAATGATCTCCCACCCTGTAA
The DNA here is from genome assembly GCA_034695025.1 of Chamaedrilus cognettii. NCBI lineage: Eukaryota > Metazoa > Annelida > Clitellata > Enchytraeida > Enchytraeidae > Chamaedrilus > Chamaedrilus cognettii. The sequence goes on along the minus strand of JAQIWG010005192.1, from coordinate 4,865 downwards.
GATATTTAGTGTCACCCAAGCGGCCTTTTTTCACATCCACTCTGAGAAGAAGCTGTCGGACTCTAGAGTTTGTGCATCTGCTTTGCTTTATCCTGGCAGCCAGCTATCCTGTCCGCTATCGAGCGCGCTCTCGCTCTGAAGTGCCTCGGACAGTGATACCATTGAATCAAAAAGGATATCCCTTGATTCCGGGTATTTCTGCCAAAAATATAGCATTGTTTGATAGAAAATGTCCCCGGCTCCAATAAAACAATGTGCCATTTATACAAACATCTCCAGATATATGGGGTTTAGACATCAGATCCATAAATCGCCAAAATAGCCCTAAATCTAGTAATATATCCCTAGCAGTGGCATCACTGGCCTCGGACCTCGGGACCACAGCGGTATCGATTTCTGCACTCTGCTTTCCTCATGGCGTAAGCTAGCACGGGAAGTTGATAAAAAATAGGTTTCGCAGCAGCTGCAGCTGTATAAGCAGCGACTGGCTCCGGTCGATAGATGCCTAATGCATTTGTAAAACCGTTGGCTCTTCCGGGTTCAGCGCTGTGCTGGTTCCATTGGCGCTGCTGGGAACTTTTGCTTGATTTGTATGCATTATCTGGCTTACCCACGTGGCTTGCATGCCAGCTTGACATGCGCAGGCCTGGCTTGTATGTCTGGCTTGTATGTTTGGCTTGTATCATTGAACTTCTGGCTTGTGTGTCTGGCTTGTGTTATTGTAGGCCTGGCTTGTGTCATTGTAGGCCTGGCCTGTGTGTCTGGCTTGTGTCATTGTAGGCCTGGCTTGTGTCATTGTAGGCCTGGCTTGTGTGCCTGGCTTGTCTCATTGTAGGCCTGGCTTGTGTGTCTGGCTCAGAGTTGTCCATCGGTCCATTTTTCATTACCCGACCCGATCCACCATGAATTTGACCCGACCCACTCTGACGATATTGTTCTCTTGATAGTTTATGCCGAGCAACTGTGCCCTCATGCAGTGTCAGGAATTCGTTCTGTGTCTATGTAGGCCTCAGTCTAGACAGTTCATGTCTGGTGTCATTCAGTACCGTTTGTACTAGTTAGTAACTGAAAGAGTTCTTCTTTCCTGCTTCACCCACTGCAGGCTGGGGAACAAAGAATTGGCTTGCAGCTCCCCGAGCGAGTCGTGAAAGGTGATTAAAGAAGGGTGAACGGTTTTTTGCCAGCTTTCTTGCACAGAACCCGATAGTCTTTGTGTTATACAAGGTCCCTAAACTACAACACTTTCCTGTGTCAATGATGACCCTGCATATTATTTATCACCAATATTACCCCTAATATAGATGCTTTTAATGTATCCAGGCTGTTCACGAAGCTGGTGCAAGAAAGGCTGGCTAATTACGGTGGTATTAAACAACAAAAAAGTTCGCTGGTGGTTAAAATTAGGAGTAGTTGCAAGTACGTACAATCTTTGTTATTCTCAAAACTTTACGTGATCTATAGTTCTAAATTAGTCCAATCAAACAATAATGTAGACCTTAATAAAATGCAAAATGAGATGATTACGAAAATACAAAATGAGATGTTATATAAGCGACTGAATTCAAATTACACATAGGCAATTGGGTTGTATTTATCACCAATATTACTCGTTATATACAGAGTGCGGCATAAAAAAATACCCCCCTAGCGAATTCGCGATAACTCGGCCAAAAGTAAATATATTTCCTTGAAATTTTCAGGGATTGTAGCTGAGATAATTTGACAGAAGGTACAGACATTTTGAGAAGGTACAGAAGGTACTAGAAATTTCTAGCGAAACATTAATGTGTTCAAAAGTTATGAAAGTTCTTGCAAAAAAATGGAAAAATGAAACCAACCACAAGTTAAAGTGGCTTGAGTTTCTGACATTACAAAATAGCGTCTCAGTAACTCAAAGCTTTGATTCCCTTTGAATAATTTGGTGGCCCAGAAAAGGGCCGATTTTCGCTGGCTTACTAAAACTGATGTTCAAAGTGGCCACCGTTTTCGCTGATGCAGGCCTTGAGCCTTTTCCTGAAGGCAAGAGCAGCTTTGTCGATTGGCCTACGGCAAGTCAGTCCAGATCGCCTCCAGTACCGTCTTGAGTTTTGTCTTGTCCTTTGGCTTTGGCATGTGAGTCTGGTACCTTTCAAGCATCGCTCCCCAGACATGATAGTCAAACGGATTTAGATCTGGAGAGTTCGGAGGACATTCATCTTTGTTGATGAAGTCTGGGCAGTAACACTGAAGGCATTCTTGCGACTGGCGTGCAGCATGAGCTGGTGCGCCGTCTAGTTGAAAGATGAACGCGGGCGGCGCAACGTTCTGACAGTCCTCAATCAACTTCACATGCATCACCCTCCCCCTCCCATTTATGGTAGTCTGGCAAAATAGATCCTGCCAGTTTAGCGACGAATTTCGGAGATTAGCAGGCATCAAAATGCTATATGCAGGCATCATTGTGTTAGTTAAAGCGATTTTAAAACTTTTTTTGGTAAAAGTTTCCCAACTTTTGAATACAAGCAGATTTTTAAGTGAAATTTTCAAAACTGCTGGTGCAGGAAGCATGAAAGGTTGGCTAATTAGGTTGATCATTTGTAATGAAATGTGAAATGAGCTGAAGTTCCTATTGCAGTGTGCACAACAAGTGACTGCTAGGTCAGAAATAGACAGCTGTGTTTTACTGGACTGTTACTTCAAGTCTAGTCATGTCTACGATTTTTTCAATCTGAATCTGGTGCTGCTTTCAATGCCGTCCTGTCTCTGGATTTATGCATAAATATAAGCTACCGCACTTGATTGTTTGAGACAGGACTTGTGTGCAAGAATTGTGTCTGTTTGATGCCTACAAGCTTAACCTGCAGCGATGTTCTGTTCATATCCTGTCCATTTGTCCACTGACCTGTTACAGAGACATTTTCAGAGAAGCACAGCTCAAGGTTCTGATTTGAGCCTGCTGGGAGTGTATAGTAGATTCTAGGAATCTTGCTGTTTAGTTTCCTAACATCAATACACCATCCATCAATAATTCTTCCAAGTTTTTCCAGTCTGTCGGCTGAGAACGTCTGTTTTGATGCAATCAGTGTTGGACACGCGCCTTATGTTTGCTGTTCTGCCCCTCGGAAGCAGCTGCACTCGTCAGCTCACATGTAGTGCAGTGACAAGTGAAACTGCAGCTGTTTGTGACTAAACAGTCTGCACCCTCTGACCTTCCTCTCATCTCAGCTTCCGCCGCTGCAGCTTCACTGCTTGATCCACAATTTACTATTGCTGTCGATTGTATCCCAGATTATGGTATTTACTATCAATTGATCGCTATTGCAAATGCTTTACACAGGCGCTCTGCAGACGAGCTGTTTGATTTTAAATTGTGATCTCATATTGCGTTCATTATTTTCATTGCTACAATCTGGTTCCAGTTTTAAATTTATATTTCTTCAACTTAGTTATTTACTAATTCATTTGTTGCTGATAGTGTGCTTATATAGTTTATGTTTATACGGAATATAGCGAGGTGCTCTGGCGTACTGGTTAAGGTGATGGGATGAGAAGTCCTGTGATTGGGATTCAACTGCTGATGGAGGCAACTACTAAACAATTGCGTTACAGACGTTTAAACAAGGCTGTTGAACATGAACTGTCGCGTACTGCTACCCAACGTGTCAGATACTCTATTTTTCTAGTTGATGTCAGGTAGGGCATTAGTCCAAAGGGCATTCAGCCGTAAAAACTTTGCTTAGAACTGCAGTACTTACCAGGGCGCGAACATATTTGCTCATGCACAAAGGTGGTCTGGGTTAATTAATATATGTTGAATAAGTAAACCTAATAATCTTATGTTGCTTTTGCTTGAGCCTTCAGAATATTGTTTTGGGTATGTTTTCATTACCAATAATTCTAGTAGTAAACAATGTATTTGAGTTCACATATCTCTTTTAAGCACGTAAAAGTCTGACAGTTTTGATTGCCCAGCCGTGTACAGACTTTTGAAATGTTTGGTGCTGTGATTTATCGAAACATCATATCATAAATTTGATAATTTTAGGCTAACTATTGCTATGCAATGCTTTCAGAGAGCTGTCAGCGATCTTTTTTGACTGTAGATATAATTCTTTTCAGTATTTCTGGATCGTTCCAGGAAACAGCTGCACTTCATGAACTCCAGTACTGTGTTGAGCGTTGAGTGCCATCTGTTTCTCATTTGACACATAATTTTTTGAGCCTGCCACAATTTAATCAATATCTGCAGACCAGTGGAAGTGAAGAATTTTGAAAATTAGGCACACCTAGGCAAGTCGTTTGGGTTTAAATAGTTAGTACTTTTATAGATCATTAATTTGCATCCACGTGTCTGAACTCTGCAGTAACTTTGAAGTGTTTCCTTTCATAAGTGTCATTCTGAGTCATTGTTATAATTAATATTGCAGGTATCTATTTTAAAAAATTATATAGCTTTAAGGGCAAATGATTTTGAATTATTGTAGTCGATTCATTTATTAAATCACAGGCTGTTTACACCCTGTGTAAGTTCAAGCATTCATGACTGGCGACAGAGGCATATATGATACATGTACCGCGTTCTCTGCGTGACGTTTCCGGCATGCATTTGTGTCCAACAGACACAATTTTTGAAATATAGGCTATAATAGTGAACGCAGATAATAAAGGTATGAAATACTTTTATCTAATAATTGTGAACTAAATTAAGAAACTTAAAACCTTCAATAGTAGACATTGCAATTATTGTAAAACATATATTACCAATGTATTCATATGTAATATATGTATATTTTAAAGGTATTTTATAATTATTAGTTTAAAATATGTATAATTTAAAGTTTAATTGCCCGTTTTGTGAGTTTGTACAAAAAATTATGATAGCGTTC
>JAQIWG010005191.1:0-14872 GCA_034695025.1 Chamaedrilus cognettii | reverse complement strand
CATCGTGGGAAACGTCCAAGCTGTGTTGACACGGAAAAGTGGACGTAAAACGTAAATGATGCTGATGATTATGATGATTTACTATGCTAAACGGCCATAAAAATTCAACAGCAGCAGTCCTCACAGGCGCGCAAATGTCTCAGCCTGTGTGAAAAGATGGAAGTTAACAGAATAGATGGAAAAAGGCGGTTAGTTTTTGTTATATTGCATTAGCACAACGTGCAAGAACTCCTGCTAATCGTGAATGTTGCGAATGTCTTTGTGATGGCATTTAAAACCGGGTAAGTATCTGAGTGATTTTGTGCAAAGTGTCGGGATTAATTTGGTGCAAAATATTCAGGGATAAGTTTAGTAGGAGTAGTACTCCAAAAACGACGTTCTTTTGAAACTCTACTTGGATTTAGAAATGGGTATGAGTAGCATTACTTGTAAAAATGGACGATGGTGGAGTAGGCCTGCTCTAGGCTTACTCCTTTTTGAAAGGCATAGGAGTGCACTACTCCTGTTTTATAAGCAGCAGGTGTAACGCTACTTCTATTTTGTAAGGGCTGAACTGAACTCTTAAAATATTAGAGAGTAATTTTGTGCTGCGTGTATGTTGCAGAAAGCTGGCAGCATACGACCACTGGAGTCGAGTCGTCGTCCACGTCGCGATGGACAACACCGTCGTCATCGAGGACATCAGTGAGTCCCACGGACTGGGGCTTGACAAGAGATCATCTAAGTTGGATCCGTTAGGTTTTGAGTGGATCAAGTCATGCAAACCTCGAGCGAAGAAAGATGCTTAAAACTCGAAAGCATTTCCTGCTTTTTACAAATGGCCACCGTGGATATCTGAATTGCTTTTCCAGTCATTCTTTTTTTAACACAATGTTTTACTTGCTTTGCAATAATTGTTGGTAGATAATTAATTTCAAAATGACTTAGTCATTTGGTACGTGCAATGTAGATTGGCTGATTAAGCTTCTGTGCTGTTGATTTAATCGTTCGAGTTCATTCATTAACAACGACGATTATTAATTAATTAGACGACGATATTTAATTTCGATGTGGACGGGCAGGAGAGCTCTGTCGGATACAAAGCGATGAGGAGGAGACGCGGTCTACTGGAGAATACAATCCACTCCCCCTCGCCTTCGACCTTTCATCCGCCAAACTATCACCGCCAGGCGATCATACGCTTGCCGACGACTCCCGCTTGATTGGCCCACAAGCCGACCAAAACGGCGACGTTATTCCATTGATGAAACGTGCTGAATGCAGCGACCACCAGTCAAGCAACGACCAGGGTCTGGTGACAAACGGTCGCATGAAGGCGAATGATTTTGCGGAGGAAGCGAGAGAAGGGAAGAGGGATGGTGGGAGGGAAGGATTGGCGCGAGGGGATGATGGTGGGAGGGGCAGGAATGACCAGTGGCGCCCCCTGCACCTGGTGGTGCCCCTCAGACTGGGTCTGTCTGAGATCAACCCTGTCTACTTCCAAGCCGTGAAGGTTGGGAACCCGATGGAATCGCTTTTATTTGTTGGATTTCACACTTATATGCAGTATAATAATATATATGGGTTCTGATGGAACACTTTCCATGAGCTTATATCTTGGCAAGTGATTTGAGACTAGATTTGTATTTGTTTTATTTAATTTCTTTAGTTTATATCTTGATTTTATATTATGTGTTTCTGTGATCGACCACTTTCCTTTAATGCGCGAGTAATAAGTGTAAATTGAACGCTGGTATTATCCACACTGAGCATATTTGAGTGGTTAGCACTGTTGACCCTTGATGAGATGTCCTGGGTTCAAATCCTTGTGCGATTGCTTTCTTCGGAGATTAATTTCTGTACTTAACTCAGCGGACAGAGACCATGGTTAATACAACATAAAGTCTTGGGCGATGCAATTTCATTGATATGATCATTTCTCCTTTGATTTTATTGATATTTTAAGCTAGATCGTTTTTTAGGGGCTGTAATGCTATCTGCTGATTGCCCGACCTCGATTTGAAAATATGCTAAGTTGCACATTGCTCAAATTGCAGTTTACGCTAAACTGCAGTTTGAAATTTTTGGATTGCTTGACAATTTTCCTTGGTTTGAGTGCGATTTAGCAAATGTGCTAAAACATTACTGAATCCTGGCCTTTATCAGCGTTCCGGGAAGCCCTAATTGTGTTAATACGTGTCAATAGTGGTGAATGTTCAATAATGTCGTGAAAATTTGAATCTTGAAACGTAACTGACTTTCCGATATTTTGACCGTTAAATCGCACTTCAAATTGCAGAAATGTGCGATTAAAAAAATTTATTTGCAGAATGCTAGATCACACTTCAAATCGAGGTCTAGCGACAGAAAATTTCATTTAATCGGACTACGTCACTAAATCGCACTCAAATCGAGGTCTAGCAACTAGCCGGCCGTATGAGTTATTGTGAATGTTGCAGGCATGTCTGACATTGCCGCAGTCTACAGGAATTATAGGCGGCAAGCCAAGCCACGCCTACTGGTTCATCGGCTTCGTAGGTATGGATATATTTAAGCTTTCCTGGTGTTGTTCTTTATAAGACTGGTTGACAGTTATTTACCTTTGGTAAAGTTTACCTTCATTAACGTTACTTTTTGTAAGGGTGGCATGCAGTTTTGCTCTGATTTTCCTTTGGTAGAGTTCATAAAAAATTTTTTTTTTAACAAGTGGGTGCCAAAGGTAATTTCTGTCGAAAATTAATTAGCTAACGTTTAACGTGAACTCTTCCTGTTGAATACGGTTGTATTACGGGATGAATGATAAAGACCTCAGCTTAATTAATTGCGAATTAGTGATAATTTCTTTGCTCGATTTGGTGTCGTTAGCTTCATTTTGTGTAAATACATTAATGCGCGCTGCAGGCAATATCTCTTGTTTATTAAACTTCAGCCATTATTCTGTGATTGTATATCTTCGTTTGTTTGGAAACCGGCTGACAAACCGCAGCGCAGAACAAGCGCATAATGTCGCGCTATCATAGATGAACGGTGTTAGCCAAGATGTAAAAATAGATTAAATAAATTAATCGATACTGCGATAGTACTGTTTGGGTAAACCGTTGTGTGCTTAGTCTGCCTTGGACAACCCCTGCAAGCCGGGGAACAAAGAATTGGCTTGCAGCCCAGAGCTCCCCGGGCGAGTCGTAAAAGGCGACTAAAGAAGGCGGAGCGGTTTTGTGTCGGCCCTCTTAGACTGAACGAGACTGTAATACTCTTTGTTACTCTTACATGGTCTTTGAACTCCCAAACTCCTGACTTGCAGGAGTAAGGTGTGAGTGTGTGTCGGTATCCAGAGAACAAGCTGATGTACCTCGACCCACACACCACACAGCCGTACGTCGACCTCGGTCGGCCTGAGAGCTCCGATGAGTCGTACCACTGTCGGGGCGCGCCATGCTGGATGGACATCTCGCAGCTCGACCCCTCCATCGCCGTCGTGAGTCCTGCTCTCGTGTTTATGTTGAGAAGTACGTATAGTTCTAGTTATGTTAAAATGCAAGTGTGTGTGTGTGTGAGTTATAGTTATGCTTAGCAGTACATCGTGTATCAAAAAAAGGAGACATCAAGCTTAAGTAGAGCTGTAATTTAGTGAGATGCTTGTATTTTTGTAAAGTGTGCCAACGAAGACTATTTTTACAGAGAGATCCCTTTTACTCTTTAATTATCGCTATCACTAACGGTTAACATGACCTTAACAACCAACTATGTTACCGGCTTGAAGCCTTATCCCTGTGTCTGGGTTGTACTCATACTCTGCTGCCCCCTGTTCGAGGATTTTACTCAGATCTGTTGCCCGTATGTATTACAGTTAATGCTTAGACTCCTATTATTATAGTTAATGCTTAACCCTGTGTACCAGGGTTGATGCTCAGATACTGTTGCCCCCGTGCAGGGTTTCTACTGTGAGTCGGAGGCGCAGTTTGACGCCCTGTGCGCCAGTCTGCGCGAGTTGGTGCTCGGTGACGGGCGCAGCGCCATGTTTGAACTGCGCACCAAGCGACCGCCGCACTTCCCCTCGGCGCGGCGTTACGACGCGGCCAGCCAGGGCGCTACCAGCGCAGGTCTGCGTTGGGACTTTTGTCTTTCTCCTACCGCTATTTAACCTAAATTTGTCAGTTTTTCAACCGCTACTCTAAAAAAACTAACTGCCTTTTTTGACGTCTATTACGTTAGCGTCCATGTTTTCACACTGGTTAGACGTTTTTCGCCCTGATGAGGACTGCTGGAGCTGAGTTTTGACAAAGAAGTTTTTGCCCTTGCTGACGCCAACCAAATAAATATTATCTGGCACGAGGTTAGCGGCTAGCGACACTTGCGTGATTAACAGCCTTGCTGAAGGGCCTGTAGCGCATGGTTTCATAGTTGCCAGTGCAGGGACTTGGAACCCAGGATCTTTGGAGTCATAGTCCGAAGTAGAGGTCTGCGCCGACCTGTTATTGTCGGCGGCGGCGCGCCGGGTCTTTTCGATCAGTGGTGGCGGATCAACCGATTATACTCGGCGGTGGCGGCGGCGAGTGAAAAATCTAGGCAGTGGTGGCGTTTGGCGGCGCCGAGCCATTCAAATAACCCACCCCCCCCATCAAAAAATAAAGTTGAGGATGAGAGCAGAGAGTTGAGGATGAGAGTTGAGAGTTTTAATGAGAGGGTTAATGAGTTGAGTTCTGAGACTTGAGGTTGAGAGTTGAGGATGAGAGTTGAAAGATTAGGATGAGAATTGAGAGTTGAGGATAAGAGTTGGGAGTTGAGGATGAGAGTTGAAGATGAGAGATCGAGTTAAGGATGAGAGTTGAGGATGGAAGTTGAGAGTTGAGGATCAGAATTGTGTTGAGGATGAGAGTTGAGGATGAGGGATGAGAGTTGAGGATGAGGGATGAGAGATGAGAGTTGAGGATGAGAGTTGAGGATGAGAGTTGACGATGAGAGTTGAGAGTTGAGGATAAGAGTTAAGTGTTGTGAGTTGAAGATGAGTTGAGAGTTGAGGATGAGAGTTGACAGAGTTGAGGCTGAGAGTTGAGAGTTGAGGATGAGAGTAGATTTGAGGATGAGAGGTACGATATATCACAAACTATTTTTGAGGAACTTGAGATGCATCAGTTGCATCTGTTGCCGGCCACTGCTGGCATTTCACGGCGAAATGAAGTCTTAACACCGTTTCTTACGCAAGATAAGATAAAGCTGTTGTAACATGCAACAGCTCTATCTTATTCTCTATCTATTCTCTATCTAATAATTGAATATCAGACGCAGATGTGGATACTGGTATTGGCTTTGGTTCCAAAGACCGTTGCATGTTTCAGACTTCACGTTTGTGGACAGTCCGCCACGACAGATGGACTCCGAAGAGGAATTTGAACTGATCAGCATGAGCTGAACCCACACTGCATTCTACTGACTTTGTGTACTACGGCCTGCTCAGTGTACAGAGTCGGCATAAAAAAAACAACCCCTTAGCGAATTCATGATAACTCGGCCAATAATTAAATACTTTACTTCCTATTTGCAGGGATTGAAGCTGAAATAATTTGGCACAAGTTCTCCAAATTTCAAGCAACAATATTCACGCGTACAAATGTTATAGAAGTTTTTGTTAAAAATTCAAAAAGCCAAATAACCCACGCATTCGAGTGGCTTGAAGGTTTTAGGTTACAAATAGCGCATCAGCAACTGAGCGTTTTTCAAACTTTCATAACTTTTGAATGCATGCATATTTTCGTTTGAAATTTGAGGAACTTGTTCGAAATTATCTCAGCTCCTGAAAATACCAGGCAAAAATGTTCATTTTTGGCGGAGTTTGCCAGGGGGTTGTTTTTTTATGCCGCACTCTGTATGTTACGCGGCTTAAAACCTTGCTTGCTATAATATTGTCTATAAATGTTTGTTTGCATATAATACTGTAGATAAAAGTTATTTGCATATAATATATTGTCTATGAGCTTGAGTTGAAAATATTGTTGATGCGCTTGAGTACAAAGAATTGAATGACTTTAGTGATACGTGCTTGTTCTGATTGTATTGCAGTACTTAACTTTAGCATTGATGGGCCTCGTTGCATGATGGCCTATAGCATGTTATGTGACGCTAGTGTAGGCCTAAGGTTAGTTGATGGGCATAGAATCTAGGCCCTATGTGAGAATCTTCATCCGTAAAAAAAATAATAGGAAAAAATGTATGTGGGTTTATTGAGCATACGTTTATCATTGTTGTGTAGTTGGTGAATGACGTGCTTACATTGTTATGGGTGTTGCCGATTATTCTGCTAAAAATTAGTTTAGTCAAATGGAATATGATTATTGTACACAGGTATCTAAAATAGGCTCCATCTGGACTGAAAAGCATAAAGGCTGTTGATGGCTTTATGAATGTTTTTGTTTTTTAATTGTTCGTCTGTGTTAAATCATTTAAATTCGTTTATAACAGTTTTGGATCGATGAGCCGCTAATAGCAGAAATAATTCTGTAGCACTTGTGCGCGTTGATAATAAATAAATGTAAGTGAGTTATTTGTTCTCAATCGCTTCATGGCGTGACTGTGCTTCCGTATGAACTATTCTATACTACAAAGGTAGCGTTGCGCTATCTCGCATTAGTACGCGATTGTGCAATTGGACATATTTATTTTGTTAAATGAAAAATTAAATGCTTTAATGTGCATAATATCTCTCTTTCTCTGCATTTTCTGGCCGCTTTTCCGCCATGGGCCCCCAAGCAGGGGATACCATTTGCAGCCATGGAAACAAGCCCAGCGCTCTGACCCCAGGAAGGTATTTCGGGAGCGCGAGGGACCATAAGGGGGAGGAACGATTAAGCCGACACTTAATATAATTAAGGAATGACGAAATCGGTCCAGAGCCCAAGGGGCAAAACTCTGGCTCTATCTCCCCGGCCCCGGCGGGTTACCCTTTGACTCCACCCTTCTGTCTCAAACCACCACCCTCTCGTCTTAGAACCCCCCTCCCCGCCTTGTTAGGGTGCATCAAATAAATGTTCCATTGGGCCACAATAGCTATCCTGCCAATTTTAAATTTTTTCAAATTCTGAATTTATTTAGGGGGTTCACCTGGATGTTCAAATTTTGTATTCCAATGTTTTGTTTATTTTCGTTGGAGATATTATACCCTGGTAGTTAGAGTTTGATCCATTAAATAATTGTTATCTCGCTGCATTTTGTTTCTATATATTCCTTATGTTGTACTCTATGATATATGAAACAATAAAAGCTAAAAAGACAGGAAAATATTTATGGCAAAAATTCAGAATATCATGTATGTCTGATTATAGCATGGTATATTGCACTCAACTGATTACATGTAGGATTTAACATGAATTTTCAACATCTTTAGAATAAATACATTTTGCATTTTGCCTATCAGTCCATACAGGGTTCCCACTCATTTAGTGCTTTAAATTTTCCTGATTTTTTTTCTGACTTTTCCAGATTTGAATAAAATGCTTTTCTGTGTAGTGTGTAATTATGGCCGGCGAGAATAATTAGAAGGCTTGTTTGAAAGAAAACAAATATATCAATATTTGTTTTTCGATGTGATTACTGTCACGATCAGGCTTTGGCTAGTTAAATTTTTTAATTTTTAGTTTAATTATTTAATTAGTGGGACGAAGGGCAGGATAGTGTGTTCAAAACAAGAACTTCACAACAAATTAAGCACTTTAATGAAATAGCGTCATAGATCCTGAAAATTCCCCGACCAATCGTACAATTCACTCACAATTTCCTGACTTTTCCAGGTTTTCCAGATGTGTGGGAACCCTGCCATATGCCATATGCCAGTGTACGTTTTGGCTCACCCTTCGTGCGTAGGTAGTACTGTAAACCATGAAATTTTTGCTGCATGTTATTGTGGCGGTTTTACCTCTCAGAAATTTAGCTTCACATAATTTTCGCGTTTTTGAGGACTTCCCATTATTAATAGCTTCTGCAGATTAATTTTCGCAGCATGTAATTTTGATGAATTTGCTCAATTCGCGAAAATTAGCCAAATTTACACGCGCGAAAAAATTCCATGTTTTACAATACATGGACTTTTATTACGAGCCCTGTAATTATTGCGTTACACCAACAAACTCAATATTTACATAATGATTTGTATTTTAAAAAAACAGTCAAGTCGTCGACAATAATTATTAGAGATGAATCTGCAAAACTAAAGGCCAATGGAAGGATGACAATGCAACAAAATTCTTTGTCCGTACAAACATCAATTAATGGCTTAATACTCGTTTCTTAATTAATTTTAACTAATAACTATTTTAATTAATAATAGCTAATAGCTAATTTAAACCGATTGAAACGAAACACTTGACCAAAAAGCGTAAAGAAAACTGATTTTAATTTACGAGCGCGTCAGTAGGATATAGCCTATTTGGACGCAATATTGTCATTCGTTAGCCAAATTGATTACCAGTACAAAACTGCGCTCGTTATCAGATAAGCCTACAAGCTGCGCAAAAATGATCAACAGATAAATTTTTTGAGCGCATTGAAGCCTAAGTGGTAACATTTAACTGACAGCCGACCTTTTAAGATTATACCACAAGCGAACAAACACATGTAATAGGCACATCAAACGTTAAGGCGAGCAACATTTGTATTTTATATATTTTACAGTTAGTTTAAGCTGCATTATCGAGTTACGATACAAATTACAGTTCATGGTTCAGGTTATTTACAATAAACAGCTAGTATATTTCACGTGATAGCCAATCATGATGATGATGAATCCAAACTAGTCTGTGAAGATGAACATTACAAACAATAACCGGAGTTTCCGTCGCACGTTCCGAAGCAATTAGAATCCGCAGCGGCAACTGGACAAATATTTGCAGGCTACACTGTTGCTAACAGCATTCGGTGTAGATGTTTGCGATACAATAAGTAGCGTTCGATGAAAAGCGGAAACGTTACATTTTCATTACACAACAAAGAGTTGCATAATTACAAGGAAGCAGAGGTCGGTGTCAGAAATGCTCGCATCGTTTATCCGGTAATGTACACAAACGCACATTGAAAGAATGCCATGCCCTTTGATGAATGACAAACGCTAAAAACATACAAACGAATAACAAAACGAAACAGTAAACAATTCGGTGAACAAAATTCCAGTACAAAAACACTTAATTACAAATTGTATTTTTATTCACAAACAATCCTCATTAGGTCTTACATAAATGCAACACGTTACTCCGAACCTTAACTATGTTAGAAAAATATGTTGCAAAAAATTAATTCGATGCGAATATATACTTCAAAAGTCACCAGCGTCTTCGGTTGCGATGCTTTTTCGTGATTCGCTTGCTCGAGATCATGCAAAAGTCTCTCTGTCGAGAGTAGCTATTTCAAGGTTCAGCATGTGCAATGCATTAAGCACTCATTCCAGTAATATTTGGATTGTTGCAGTATTCCTTACAGTTACAATCCAATAGATGCAGTAGCATTTGGTCCCTGAGCAGTTGTGAACAACTGATATCCATAACCGATCACTGCGTCCTCCCGCCCACCTTAAATATTTCGCAGCTTGTCCTAAATCCAACCCCTTTCCCCCCACATTCACTTATCCAACGACTCGTGTGACCTATCCAACGACTCGCGCGACTTATCCAATGAGTCACGTGACTTATCCAACGAGTCACGTGACTGGTTCAGTGAATCACGCGACTGGTTCATAGAATCACGCGACTTATTCAACGAACGTGTCGACAGTTTCTTATGCTTCGCCCCCGGCGTCGCGGGATTGGATGCCGAAGGGGGCGACGGCGTCTTCTTTCCTCCCCCTGCAGCCGCTGAAGCCGTGCCCGTCGCCCCGGCCGACGCCCTCCGGCTCAAAGACGACATGGTCGGCTGCGTTAGCCGGCTGGTCACGGCTCGAGCCGACGCGCTGATCGGCTTGGCGAGCGAGCGCGTTTGAACCGTGTGCGTTTGATATGTTGTGGTCGTCGTCGACCGACCACCAACTGTCTTTGTCTCCGAACGAACGGTCGTTGAAACAGTTTTTGCACCGTTGGATGGCTGTGTGCCCTGCGCACCTTCTGAAGGGTGGCTCGTCGCTCCCGCTCCCTCCGGCGGCTGAGTGGTGCGCCCCGCTCCCTCGGGGGTGGCGATGTATTCACTAGAGACGGAGAGGGAGAAGTCGCTGTCGTGAATGCTAGGGGGCCGACTGCCCCCGCCGCCCGCGCCCCCCTTGTTGCTGCTGGCGCGACTGCCCGGCCTGCTGCTGGTGCCGTGGCTGGCTGCGCTGCCTGCACGCAGCACACACATAACCGGTGTCCGGAACTGGAGAAAATCAGGCATGCATGGCTGGCATCTTCACTTGGAGACAGTCAAGCATGCATGACTGGTGTTTCCGGCAATTGTCAGCAATCTTCCACTAACGGCCAGCAATTTGACGTCAGTTGTCCAGCAATTTGCCGACAATTTACCGGAAATTTTTCGGCAATTTGGCGGCAATTGAACGCCAATTTACTGACGATTTCACTTCAATCTTTCTGTAACGGCCAGCAGTTTGCCGGCAAATTGCCAGCAATTTACTGACAATTTGCTTGCAGTTGACGGTCAATTGGAGCCAATTTGCCGACGGCCGACGATTGATTAAATTTTCCATTAACGGCTGGCCATTTGTCGTCAGTTTGCTGGCAATTTGTCTGCAATTTGTCTGCAATTTGACGACAACTCTCAGCAGTTGCAAGCAATTTGCCTTTTTAAACATTTTTAACAGCCAACTGGCGCTATTTGCGGACGATTTGTCTTAAGTTTTCCATTAACGGCTTGCAGTTTGAAGGCTAGTTGCAGGCAATCCCGCACCTATGATTCAAGCAAACGATGTTTTTCCATCTCCGTTTGCATGACATATTCTCGGTGCGTTAAAAGTGCAATATACATACATACATACATACAATTTTGCTGGCAACTTCAGGCAATTGCAAGCAATTGTCTGCAATTTACCGCTAATTGGGGACAATTTTCCGACAAGTCATCTTAAATTTTCAACTAGATCAGTTTTACGTTAAGCCTGCCAGTTATCGATCTTTGGTCATATTGTTTAAGCCTACCTTTGCCTCTGACGTTGTTCTTAGAGACCAGGGGCCTCATTTACTACATTTCTTAAGATTTTCTGAAATCCTATCCTAACTGAAATTTAAAACAAATAAAATCCAATCGCCGACCGCCGTGACGTCATCATTCGGTTTGTGCGTGACAGTGCGGAGTTTCTAATAAAAAAGATAAGATTTGCCAAAGATTCTCTTAAGACAATCTTACGACTAAGATTGTCATAAGATATCTATGTAAATGAGCCCCCAGTCTCATAATGTAACGCAAGAGCGGCGAGACTACATTGTTGACCGAAGGCTAGGGGTCTCATTGGCTTCCATTGAAGAGCTACAGGTCTTATGGGCTCCAGGAGCAGAGCGTGCGGGGCATGGGATGGGGTGCTAGTTCATATAAATGGTGTAACAACATTCAAAAACATAAAAAATAATTATGAAACAAAATAGATAGATCTAGATAACAACCGTGACTAGAGCCTTGCTCCTGATGCGTGTGCTGTGTGGCGTGAGCGGAGAGCTTGTGTCTGGAGAGGCTGGAAGACGACTTGGGGGTTATCGAGGGGCCGGTCTCCGTGTCAGGGCTCAGCTTAGAGCGAAGGGGGGGCGCCTGCCGCCACGGCGTCAGGTGCGCGCTCTTATCGTACACCTGAACACACAAAACCAATTATTAAACAAAAAACACCAGATATTTCAATATATAATCAGCTTTTCCAACTTTATTAGTTAAGCTGGGCACATCACTGCCTATATATTCATGCTATTGTTTGATTTATGACTCTAGATGACGACAAAAGGATTGAAATATCAAACACCCTTTATGGCAAAAACCATTAAATTCGGATTGCAAAGGAGATTAACGGCAGAAATAAAAAAACTGAATTTCTCACTCTATCGTAAGCGGCAGGTTTTTGACCGCTTAGGGAATCAACTATTAAATTCAGAGCCATAAAAAGAAAATTGAAAGAACAGAGTTTCAGCAGTACACTAAAGGCCGGTTGCTAGACTTTGATTTGAAGTGCGATTTTATTTTGTAGTCCGAATTAGCCAATCAGGTTATTCGATACAATTCTTTCATATATTTTCATTGGTTAATTCGGACTACAAAATAAAATCACACTTCAAATCGAAGTCTAGCAACCGGCAGTAAATGTTGAATGAACATACTGGTCATAACATATAACCAAAATACCAGTACTTATAAATCAGCAAATCTAGACTATTACAGTAATTCTACTAACTAGTGCAACATTGAAATAGAAGAAAACGAAAATCAGTGCCACACGTAGTGTTTGCCACTCACTACCTGAGAGATGAGCTTGTCTTAAACCACCTGTTACACCACCTCAGAGACGAGCCTGTCTAAACTGTCTACACTACTGTCTGAGCTCTCTACAGTACTGTCTGAGCTGTCTACACTACTGTCTGAGCTCTCTACACTACTGTCTGAGCTGTCTACACTACTGTCTGAGCTGTCTACACTACTGTCTGAGCTCTCTACACTACTGTCTGAACTGTCTACACTACTATCTGAGCTGTCTACACTACTGTCTGAGCTCTCTACACTACTGTCTGAGCTGTCTACACTACTGTCTGAACTGTCTACACTACTGTCTGAGCTCTTTACACTACTGTCTGAGCTCTCTACACTACTGTCTGAGCTGTCTACACTACTGTCTGAGCTGTCTACACTACCTCAGAGACGTGCCTGTCTAAGCTGTCGACACTACCTTAGAGACGAACCTATCTAAGCTGTCTACACTTCCTTAGCGATGAGCCTGCCTAAACTGTCTACATTACCTTAGACACGAGTCTGTCTAACCGGTCTACACTACCTAATATCCGTACCCACCATTGCGAGTTAACCTCGAGTTGGTCAAGCGGCGAGTTGAGAGTGACTGTTGTCAATCTCCTGTGCCTAGTGTGACGTCAGACAATCAACGCCGCTTGAGCCAACTCGAGGTTAACTCACAATGGTGAGTACGGATATTAGAGATGCACCCATGTAACCTGCCTACACTAGAGTAGTACACTAGTTTGTACCGGTATGACGTCATGTGAACACCCCAGGACACACTACCTTAGAGATCAGCCACTGCATATGCTAGAGGTAGTGTTTGTACCGATATGACGTCATGTGAACACCCCAGGACACGCTACCTTAGAGATGGGTCCGCTAGAGGTGGACGCGCTGAGTGACGAGCTACTCTCGGCTTGCCGCGCCACCGCCACAGCGGCGGCCACCGCGCTGGCCCGGGCAGTGGCGAGGGGCTTGGAGCGGAACCCCGCTATAGAGTCGCACCCCATCGGGGGCCGAACTAGATCGCGCAGCTCCACATTCGTACGACCCTTGGCTGGGGGCACATAGCCAGTTATCATTTACATGTCTATTTAGTACTGCTTCAGCTATTTAAAAACAAAATATTATTCCAATACTGTAAAACAGGAAGTTTTGGCTGTGTGTTATTTTCACAGGTTTTGCCTCTCAGAAATTTTGCTTCACTGAATTTTCACATTTTTGAGGACTGCCCAGTGATATCTTCTGCAGCGTCATTTTCGCGCATGTAATTTTCTTGAGTCTTGTCGATTTGCAAAATTGGAAATTAAATGCATGCGGAAATTTCATGTTTTACAGTGTAAGACAAATAAATAATATACAATATCAAATTTCAGAAATCTAACTACAACATTTCAATCTGCAAAAAGACTACACTGCATTTAAAAACAAACAGTATACAAAACATCACAATTCGTATTGCCCGCTGCCAATCATGATTTGTCATGAATCTATAATTAGCTGTTTTTTTTATTTTCGATTAATTTTATAATTAAAATTAATCTAATCATAATTTTTATACACACATTATGCAACGAAGGATCAGTTTCACGATGAACGCATAATGCTAAATTATTGGCAAAGTAAACTACAACATTCCACTCAATACTAATTCTAAAATTTAAGTCATCACTAGATATCAACATTAGGGAATAGAATTGCTCAAGCGTCCCACTAATTGATTGATTCAGTTTCAAGAAAAACTGATTCATCTGACCAAGAAAGAAAATAGATAACTAAAACAAAATTAAAAGAAAAAAGAACCCTTAAACAATTAACAAATAGTTATGATCGAAATTAGTCGATCAAACGACAGCATACTATGGCTTCCAAAAAGAGCCAGTCCGCACGCACTGAGCACTGCAGAATTACATAAAAATTTACAAACTATTTCAGGACAGCAATGTGACAGTTGATACTTGACTGATAAAGGACTAGGCTACTGACACGGTGACATCCCTTGATACATCTATACCCTAAGCATAGTAAGATCCAAATATTGTTGACCAGTTTAAACCAGACCCAACTAATGAACATCCAACACCTCTCATCACAATTAGCTTAATTAATAATAATACTTAGCGTAAAATTACTGCATATGCTAATTCGTTTAGGTATAGGGAGAAGTAAATTAAATATGAAGTAATATACATGTGTAACACAATATAACAAACATGTGCCTTTTAAATGAATTTACACAGGAGTCGTCGAGTAAGGAAATTCATTTCATTCAGGTATGGTAGATATTGGATGGGATCATATGAACCGGTAGACGGGTAGAGGACAGGTCCGTAGCGTAAGGGGGGCAGGACAGTGCCCCCCCTGATGGGAAGGTGTGCCCCCCCTGCTCCCAGAAAAGTTACTATTAGCTTATGGGCTTGCCCCCCCTGAAATAAAGCCTTTGTCCCCCCTGCTCTGTGTAAAGTAAAGACTTTGCCCCCCCTGCTGGGTCGGATATGTTGTC